>JAECUM010008267.1:0-21954 GCA_016617855.1 Megalonaias nervosa | reverse complement strand
TTGTTAACATTAAATTCTCCCTACTGTTACGAATCGATGATCTTAAACCAAGCAACAGAAATAAGAGAAAAACAAGAGGTTTGCAAAATTTTATAATTAATTTATTCCCTAGATTACAAAGTGAAACCTTAAAGGAACTTAAAGTATAGTGAATCAAATCCCAGATATTCCTAAAACTACTATTACATGCCCTAAACTTAGAGCGTGTTCCGAATGAATCCCAGTGGTTTTCCGAATAAATTCTAGTCATGAATCTGCTGATTTGACAATATTCTTAAATATGCTGATGTGTCAAAAGTCTTGATTTATCACAATTATATAATGCAAAATGCTCTTGTATGAATTCACTACAATTCCAAAATAAATGTCTTAGAAATCAATCAGCATTTTGTAATTTCAGTGAATAATTTAAATCAGTAGCTTCTCTCAAATTATAAATTTACACAACTAAAAGACCCATTCCACTAGATACATGTTCAATTAGAATTAAATAATTGTGTTGATCACAACCTTTATATAAAACTAAGAAAAAATAATTGGACTCAATATATCGGTCATTTTCCCATCAAATTCATAATGAAGGTCAGGTAACAAACTACCTGTCTTTCTTCTAACGGGAACATCAATGTTCTCAACTCAGATCCAAGTAAAGATGTTTACAAGTATTAATCTACAATCATGGATTAAAGTTAGCTGTATAATAATTTGCCTACAAATGACCCTTACAATCTATACTCAAGGACAATAGGTAAACTCGCAATATCGATATATTACTATTAGAAACAAGAGGCAAAACTATTTATTATGCCAGAAGCACAGTCATTATAGGTAATTTTGGAAATAGAAAAGATTCTGAAATTTTAAAAAAATGTGCTAGAACTGAGCAGGAAAAAGTTAGAGCTGATAGAATACTAGCGAAAAACTAAAAGGGTTTATGATCTTTTCTAAAGTAAAATGAATTGAGGAATTATAAAAGGTTATAAAGTATTTATCCACCGTCGAGAAAAGAAATTCAGTTAGTAAAATGTTTATTTAAGGACAATAGTTCAGAGACGATAACTCGAAAGGAACTTTCACAAGAAACTCTGGACTAGTTTGAGCATTTGAGGATATTCATAACCATAAACTATCTGCAGAAGATCATATATGTAGTAAAGAAGCATTAAGACGCTTGAAATATATGACAAAAAATAAAAGTACAAGCTCCGATGGCTATACAACTGAGTTTTTCGGTTTTTGGTGGACAGATTTACATTATGTTCTTGTCCGATACATAAACTTTGATTTCATTATCGGAAAACATTCATCAACACAGAAAGAAGGAATAATTACTCGTATACTGAAAGGCGAGAAACCAGAGCAGTATCTCAAGAATTGGAGAACAATAACACTGCTGCATGTTTCATAGAAAATAACCTCTGTTTGTATAGATAATAGAGTGAAAAGCACGTTATCTCATCTTATAAACGAGAATCAGACTGATTTTATTAACGGCAGATGTATTTTGGAAGACATTAGATCCTTATATAACTCAATGATTTGCACTGAAAAATAAAAAATTCCTGTTTTATTACTATTGCTTGAGTTTTGACTTGGACACAGGCATCCACAGTGTTAATTGTTTAACACAATCTTGCCAGCAGCAGCACCTGCATCACGCCAAATGGCATCGATGGAGTTGCTATTTCGAATCAAAGTTCTCATCTGTTTAGCGCAAGATATCATCTTGGGAACATCTTTGCAAGACAATGTGACTGAGAGAAATTGCCATTAATTTGTGATCTGAGCTGTGGAAAGCAAAGTTGAAATTTTGGTTGGAGCCACACAACAAAGAGGAGGCTGCACCAGGTCTGGGATCCATACCAGCAGGTTGTAGGTGCACCAAAGAATCCTGCAGAATTTGGAGAAATTTAAACGATTTACGACCGACGTAATCAGTTACATCATTCACAAACATCAAAGTTGGAACAACGGTGCTCGTATAAACACCACTGTATCAGACTAGTCCGAGTATCTTCGTGGCTACGTCACTATTGTCCAGAATGTATTCAATTTTCATTCAATCGAGGGCGTAAGGTTCACTGTTGAACAACGCCATGATTCCATTGTTAACAAATCCCACTGGGGTATTGACATCGTGATAGGCATTGTTAGCGAACCAGTAATTACCCTACTTCCAAATTGCCTCACATGGAAGGAAAAAGTTGGATGAGTCGAGCATTAGCATTTCTATTTGTAAATGACTTTACATACCTGCGAGCGTTTACCTAATTGACGAAAAAACTGCTACATATTCTTTTAGCAGTACTCCCACTCGTATTCTAAATGGCGAACATTGCCAAATAATTGACCACGCCTCTCGTAGAATAAAACCTCCTGCAGTATTGAATAAATCACCTTTCGAAACGGGTCTGCCCCAATAAGTGCAAATCAGTAATCATCGAGTACGATAGCAACATTAATTTTGTCTGGTTACTACCTCATGTACCTAATAATGGTGCCTCACAGCGAGAATTTAATTGCCTTCGTGCTGGATGAGGGCGTAAAGAAATTGTATGACATACTTACGCTGCCTCTTTCTTCAACTCGGTAATGTGATATGTAAAATAGAGTTGGGATGCCATTTTTATGCCTTAAGCCTCGAAGCATCTGTTTTATTAGCCTGCTTTGAATCCGTTTCCTTACGTCTGCGTTTCCTACTGCAATCATACCAAATTCTCCGCCGGGAATAATTTCACCAGACGGACCCATATTTATAAACAAGTAACTATTCCTTAGCTCTTTGTAAGTGTTGTTGTTATGATCATTATTTATTCTTATTCTTATTATTCTTCTTCTTCTTATTATTATTATTATTATTATTATTATTATTATTATTATTATTATTAACTTATCTTAACTTTTGCCTCTTATCCTGTTACACCATTATCGTGACCTTAATTTATCTATCAATCACTTTACATGGACTTAATTTCTTTCTTACATATAGTACTTCGTGTTTGATTTGCAGCACGAATGATCTTCATTCCTTGTTCCCAGCCTGGAATTATATCCAGACGTTTCGGTTCTCCGTGAGATAGACAAAATAATACTTTATTTTTGATTTTTGATATTCAACTTTCTTTTGGCTCATAACTGCGGACAACAGACTTGTGCATTAGCGTTTTAAGACTGTTTATCCTCTATTTCATAAGCCTTTATACCATTTTCTGTCGATTGTGTTCTGACTCCCCACCCGCTCCCGTCATTCAAACATGTAGTAGACCAGAATATATATTGCGCTTTGTGATTAGTTTTTGTTTTGTGGATATGCTTTCTTTCATCTCCTGTTGACGAGCATGTCTAGTTAGAAACGTCTGAACTAAGTAACAGGAAAGCTAAATCTTGCAGGTTCTGTTTTTAAAATAAAAAATAATTTATTTCCATAGAACACAAATCCAAAATTTATAAATAACTTGCAGGAATTGTTAATCAATTCCCCAAAAGTTTTATGACATGAACAAGTTAGAGAATAGTAATGAATTCTTGCGATATTCTGAATGAATTTTAATTTTGAATGCGATGATGTACCATTGTGGGTAGTAGTACAGGTCCTTTGGATCTGTACGGGATGGAATAAGACGCTCCCGCCCCCACGAATCTCCCAGCTATGGGTAAAATAGTGTGATGATAGCATAGCATCATTGGGTGGAAATCTTCCTCGATGAAGTCAACGGCCAGGGCGGAATGGCTCCAAGATGACCTCAACGACCACGTGCACCGGGCCAGGGCGCACCTCATTATATCGGTGGATTTCGGCTGTGGTCATCCAGTCTCGAGAGGGATAGGTTTCGCCAGGCTGTATCTTGCCCTTGACACACCACGTGAAGACAACTGACAAGTCTTCCATAGCGGATCGTGCGCAGTCCGGGTCAACAATAACCGCGCCTTCGGCTGCACACCAGGACAGAGGTGACAAGTATGTTACTGGTGCACCTACTAAAAAGATCCGTGGGATGGACAACATCATCATCGGTACATGGAACGTTAGAACACTGAGAGCTGTGTGAAAGTTGAAAGAACTTACACATTAGTTGGAGAGGTACAACTAGAAAAGTATTGGTCTCTGCGAAGTGCACTGGAGAAACGTTGGTGAGATAACAACAAATGTCATGCTGAAGACAATTCTCAACAGACAAAAGCGTTAAGCAGAGAAAATTATTGCTGAAGAGCAGGTAGGCTTCCGAGCAGGAAGAGCTCCACAGAACAAATCTTCAATTTCAGACTTCTTTGCGAGAAATACCTTCAGCGTCAGCAGAATCTATACCATGTCTTTATAGATTTCAAAAAGACCTTTGATAGGGTGTGGCAACTATGAGAAAGTACAACATAGCTCAAACTTGGTGCAGGTTGTTTAGTACCTCTATGACAAAGCCACCATTCCTGTCCTCATCAATGGCAGCAGAGGAGATTGGTTTCGAACAACAGTTGGAGTCAGCCAGGGATGCATTCTGTTACCTACACTCTTCAACATTTTCCTGGAAAGGATCATGGAGGATGCCTTGCATGATCACAAGGGTACTGTCAGCATCGGAGGAAGAAAATCACAAATCTTCACTTCGCAGGTGATATTGATGGTTTAGCAGGAGATGAAAAAGAACTTGCTGACTTGATTGAACGCCTTGACACGACCTCTACATTATACGGTATGGAGATTATTGTTGATTGGCTCTAGTTTTAAAGTTATGATAATGGGTCAGTATATCCGACCATTGAAATGGAAATGGCGGAGGATAAGTGAGTTGTAAGGGGAAGGGATCTCATTGTAAACTAGAAATGACTAAAATACATCTTTGACTAGATCTAATAATAAATCTATGACTGGGCTTGGAAAGTACTTGCTTTTTAGGCAAAATAATGAATGATGCAATCTGAAGCTGGTATTGCGTCATACATGATATGAATTGCATCATCTTATTTCTAGAAGTCATTGATGATGCAATCATAACTAAGCTTACATCACTCTGCTGAACAAATTGCCCTATATCAGCTCTAGAAAGCATACAGTGTCGTGCTGTCTTACTGATTTTTAAAAGTTGAGCCAGACACACATCAACGGATCGACAAATTTCTATTAAGATGACTTTCATCCTGGTCCTCCTATTGTGACTTAGTTTTTACATTTGGGTTGTTTATATCAGGCTTACTCATTATTGTCTTTAACTTCAGTTATATTCAGATACAGTTTGAGAGGATATATTTAATTGATTCACTGGAATTATAAAGTGTTCAATATTAATTCCAGACCTAATCACTATTTTGGGGTTATTATGAATTTATTTAGAGACATTGTGGATTATATCAGTGTTATACATTTAGATAATTGTCAAACCAACACCATTCCAGGCTATTGGTACATCATGATCATCATCATCATGATCATCATCATCATCAATCCCTTAATCGAAAAGGTTGTTGGGGCACCACAGTTGACTTTGCAGCCAATTCTCTCCATCTTTGCCTGTTCTCTGCTGCCCCTTGGTAATCTCCAAATCCCATGCCTGTCCACTCCTTGATGTTGTATTACCACCGCTTTTTCTGTCTGACTCGCACTGTGCCTTGCAAGATTATTTTTGCCAATCCAGGTGATCTTGAGATATGAACGAACAACTTCAGTTTATTCTTTATTACAGTGGTCAAGAGGTCTTCATAGGATTGGATGCTTCGTTGGATCCTGTTGTAGACTTCTTCGTCGGTTACATGGTCAATGTATGAGATGCTCAAGATCATGCGGTAGCATCTCATTTCGAAGGTAGAATCCTTCTTTGTAGATCTGATGTGAGCGTCTATGTTTCACAAGTATACAGAAAGATAGAAAGCATAATCGAGCACATCAGCCTTATTTTGGAACCAAAAGCAATGTTGCTATCTTTCCATATTGGTTTCAACCTTTTTACTGTTGCTGTTGTCTGGACAATCCTGCACAGTAGTTCTGGTTTGGAGTCCCCGTCTGTGATAATTTATCTCAAGTACTTAAAGCTTGTGACTCTTTCCAGCTTCTGTTCATTGACCTTTATTTTCTGCGCTGATGCCATTGGTGTTGCTTGTCATAAGTTTGGTTATTTTGGCAATAATCTCCGAACCGTATGCTGTAGAGCTCGTGTCAAGGCGTTCAACCAAGTCAGAAAGTTCTTTTTCATCTCATACTAAACCATCAATATCACATGCAAGGCATCTTCCATGATCCTTTCCAGGAAAATGTTGATGAGTGTAGGTAACAGAATGCATCCCTGTCTGACTCCAACTGTTGTTCGAAACCAATCTCCTCTGCTGCCATTGATGAGGACAGGAATGGTGGCTTTGTCATAGAGGTGCTCAACAACCTGAATCAGGCTTGAGTTGATGTTGTACTTCCTCATAGTTGCCATACCCTATCGAATGTCTTTTTGAAATCTATAAAGACATGGCATAGATTCTGCTGGCGCTGAGGGACTTTCTCACAAAGAAGTCTGAGATTGAAGATTTGTTCTGTGGTGTTCCTTCCTGCTTGGAAGCCTACCTGCTATTCAGCAATCATTTTCTCTGCTTGAGGCTTTAGTTTGTTGAGAATTATCTTCAGCGTGACTTTGCTCGGATGACTGATCAACTGATGGTTCTGTAGGTTCGGCATAGCTGTAGGTTTCATTTCTTGGGAAGCACGATGACCAAGGACTGAGTCCATGTGGTGGGTCATTCTCCTGTCTGCCACATCTTGTTGCAGATTGTTGTTAGGACTGTGACTATCTCTTCTCCTTCTGCTTGAATGAGCTCTGCTGGTATGTTCTCAATGCCGACTGACGTTCCTTTCTTTAGTTACCTAACTGCAATTTCTACTTCTTCACGAACAATAGGGTTGTCATCAATTTCTTCTGCCTGAGGGAAATTTAGTACTGCTGGAACCGCTTGGGTCTTATGATTGTACATCTGTCCATTGCATGAGGATCTCTTGATCTTCTGTGAGGCATTTTCCTGATTTGTCTTGGACGGTGGTAGTTTTCCCTTGCTTATGGGTTGTGAGACCTTTCACCAGTCGGTATGTTATTTTACTGTCATTTCTACTCAGACTGTCTTCGAATTTGCAGCATTGTCTTTCTATCCAGGATTCCTTTGCGTTTTTCATGCTTTTTGTGATTATATTGTTTATCTCTGTATATTTTCTAGCTCCTTCAGTATCTCTTTTACCTTTTTTCAGTTCTCCTCTTTTGTCGGATAGTTGAAGGAATTTTACCACCTATCATTGCTAGGAAGGATTTTGTGAATTTTGGATCTTTCAATTTTTCAAGGTCAAATCTGATTCTTGGTTGGTTAGGCTTTCTGATCATTTTCAGGTGGAAGCGAAACGTTGTCATTAATAAATCATGGTCGTTTCCAATATCTGCTCCTAGAAAACTTCGTGTTCTGGCGATATTTAGCCCATTTCGGAATCTTTTTTCACCAAGATGTAGTCAATCTGGTTGTGATGTCCAGCTGGATTGTGTCAAATCCATCTTCTAGATGCTTTGTGAGGTCCGAATGTGTTGGCTAGCACAAGATTGTTGTAGGCAGCAAACTCCAAGAGCCTGAGTTCTCTTTCATTTGTTTCTGCATTGCAGAGTCCGCAGGAGCTTTGCCAGTTTGTCTGCGAATCAACTTTCAAATTTGCATTCCAGTCTCCTTGTACAAACAGAATGTCTTTCTTGGGTGAGTTGTCAATGACAACTTGCAGAAATGGATAGCGTGTTTACCAGACCAATCTTTATACATATTTTACTTCATCTACGACGAAGTTGTATTTTCTGGAAAACTAATGTAAAATTTCAGTAGCTCGTAAGCAAGATTAAGCCTTCTCCTCAAATTGTAATTAACGTCTTGTTTACCACATAAAATAATAACAAAATTCAGTTACGCAAAAAGCTCTCCCTAGAAACCGCAGTCACCGGCAAAAGTCAAGCACACAATATAAATCAAATATACATAGCAGGAGGAAGCACAGACAGTCGATGTTTTGAACGGGTGCTTTTTGTCCGCGATGCATCCCGAGAGTGATAATAAAGACCAACCTCGAAAGTATAAACAATACCTCGGCAAACGTATATTTGTTAACATTAAATTCTCCCTACTGTTACGAATCGATGATCTTAAACCAAGCAACAGAAATAAAGAGAAAACCAAGAGGTTTGCAAAATTTAATAATTAATTTATTCCCTAGATTACAAAGTGAAACCTTAAAGGAACTTAAAGTATAGTGAATCAAATCCCAGATATTCCTAAAACTACTATTACATGCCCTAAACTTAGAGCGTGTTCCGAATGAATCCCAGTGGTTTTCCGAATAAATTCTAGTCATGAATATGCTGATTTGACAATATTCTTAAATATGCTGATGTGTCAAAAGTCTTGATTTATCACAATTATATAATGCAAAATGCTCTTGTATGAATTCACTACAATTCCAAAATAAATGTCTTAGAAATCAATCAGCATTTTGTAATTTCAGTGAATAATTTAAATCAGTAGCATCTCTCAAATTATAAATTTACACAACTAAAAGACCCATTCCACTAGATATATGTTAAATTAGAATTAAATAATTCTGTTGATCACAATCTTTATATAGAACTAAGAAAAAATAATTGGACTCAGTATATCGGTCATTTTCCCATCAAATTCATAATGAAGGTCAGGTAACAAACTACCTGTCTTTCTTCTAACGGGAACATCAATGTTCTGAACTAGATCCAAGTAAAGATGTTTACAAGTATTAATCTACAATCATGGATTAAAGTTAGCTGTATAATAATTTGCCTACAAATGACCCTTACAATCTATACTCAAGGACAATAGGTAAACTCGCAATATCGATATATTACTATTAGAAACAAGAGGCAAAACTATTTATTATGCCAGAAGCACAGTCATTATAGGTAATTTTGGAAATAGAAAAGATTCTGAAATTTTAAAAAAATGTGCTAGAACTGAGCAGGAAAAAGTTAAAGCTGATAGAATACTAGCGAAAAACTAAAAGGGTTTATGATCTTTTCTAAAGTAAAATGAATTGAGGAATTATAAAAGTTTATAAAGTATTTATCCACCGTCGAGAAAAGAAATTCAGTTAGTAAAATGTTTATTTAAGGACAATAGTTCAGAGACGATAACTCGAAAGGAACTTTCACAAGAAACTCTGGACTAGTTTGAGCATTTGAGGATATTCATAACCATAAACTATCTGCAAAAGATCATATATGTAGTAAAGAAGCATTAAGACGCTTGAAATATATGACAGACAATAAAGTACAAGCTCCGATGGCTATACAACTGAGTTTTTCGGTTTTTGGTGGACAGATTTACATTATGTTCTTGTCCGATACATAAACTTTGATTTCATTATCGGAAAACATTCATCAACACAGAAAGAAGGAATAATTACTCGTATACCGAAAGGCGACAAACCAGAGCAGTATCTCAAGAACTGGAGTGCAATAACATTGCTGCATGTTTCATAGAAAATAGCCTCTGTTTGTATAGATAATAGAGTGAAAAGCACGTTATCTCATCTTATAAACGAGGATCAGACTGATTTTATTAACGGCAGATGTATTTTGGAAGACATTAGATCTTTATATAACTCAATGATTTGCACTGAAAAACACAAAATTCCTGTTTTATTACTATTACTTGAGTTTTGACTTGGACACAGGCATCCACAGTGTTAATTGTTTAACACAATCTTGCCAGCAGCAGAACCTGCATCACGCCAAATGGCATCGATGGAGTTGCTGTTTCGAATCAAAGTTCTCATGTGTTTAGTGCCAGATATCATCTTGGGAACATCTTTGCAAGACAATGTGACTGAGAGAAATTGCCATTAATTTGTGATCTGAGCTGTGGAAAGTAAAGTTGAAATTTTGGTTGAAGCCACACAACAAAGAGGAGGCTGCACCAGGTCTGGGATCCATACCAGCAGGTTGTAGGTGCACCAAAGAATCCTGCAGAATTTGGAGAAATTTAAACGATTTACGACCGACGTAATCAGTTACATCATTCACAAACATCAAAGTTGGAACAACGGTTCTCGTATAAACACCACTGTATCAGACTAGTCCGAGTATCTTCGTGGCTACGTCACTATTGTCCAGAATGTATTCAATTTTCATTCAATCGAGGGCGTAAGGTTCACTGTTGAACAACGCCATGATTCCATTGTTAACAAATCCCACTGGGGTATTGACATCGTGATAGGCATTGTTAGCGAACCAGTATTTACCCTACTTCCAAATTGCCTCACATGGAAGGAAAAAGTTGGATGAGTCGAGCATTAGTATTTCTATTTGTAAATGACTTTACATACCTGCGACTGTTTATCTAATTGACGAAAAAACTGCTACATATTCTTTTAGCAGTACTCCCACTCGTACTCTAAATGGCGAACATTGCCAAATAATTGACCACGCCTCTCGTAGAATAAAACCTCCTGCAGTATTGAATAAAACACCTTTCGAAACGGGTCTGCCCCAATAAGCGCAAATCAGTAATCATCGAGTACGATAGCAACATTAATTTTGTCTGGTTACTACCTCATGTATCTAATAATGGTGCCTCACAGCTAGAATTTAATTGCCTTCGTGCTGGATGAGGGCGTAAAGAAATTGCATGACATACTTACGCTGCCTCTTTCTTCAACTCGGTAATGTGATATGTAAAATAGAGTTGGGATGCCATTTTTATGCCTTAAGCCTCGAAGCATCTGTTTTATTAGCCTGCTTTGAATCCGTTTCCTTACGTCTGCGTTTCCTACTGCAATCATACCAAATTCTCCGCTGGGAATAATTTCACCAGACGGACCCATATTTATAAACAAGTAACTATTCCTTAGCTCTTTGTAAGTGTTGTTGTTATGATCATTATTTATTCTTATTCTTATTGTTCTTATTATTATTATTATTATTATTATTATTATTATTATTATTATTATTATTATTATTATTATCATTATTATTATTATTATTAACTTATCTTAACTTTTGCCTCTTATCCTGTTACAACATTATCGTGACACATTTCTTTAATTTATCTATCAATCACTTTACATGGACTTAATTTCTTTCTTACATATAGTACTTCGTGTTTGATTTGCAGCACGAATGATCTTCATTCCTTGTTCCCAGCCTGGAATTATATCCAGACGTTTCGGTTCTCCGTGAGATAGACAAAATAATACTTTATTTTTGATTTTTGATATTCAACTTTCTTTTGGCTCATAACTGCGGACAACAGACTTGTGCATTAGCGTTTTAAGACTGTTTATCCTCTATTTCATAAGCCTTTATACCATTTTCTGTCGATTGTGTTCTGACTCCCCACCCGCTCCCGTCATTCAAACATGTAGTAGACCAGAATATATATTGCGCTTTGTGATTAGTTTTTGTTTTGTGGATATGCTTTCTTTCATCTCCTGTTGACGAGCATGTCTAGTTAGAAACGTCTGAACTAAGTAACAGGAGAGCTAAATCTTGCAGGTTCTGTTTTTAAAATAAAAAATAATTTATTTCCATAGAACACAAATCCAAAATTTATAAATATCTTGCAGGAATTGTTAATTAAATCCCCAAAAGATTTATGACATGTCCAAAATTATAGCATGTTAATGAATTCTTGCGATGTTCTGAATGAATTCTAATTTTGAATGCGATGATGTACCATTGTGGGTAGTAGTACAGGTCCTTTGGATCTGTACGGGATGGAATAAGACGCTCCCGCCCCCACGAATCTCCCAGCTATGGGTAAAATAGTGTGATGATAGCACAGCATCATTGGGTGGAAATCTTCCTCGATGAAGTCAACGGCCAGGGCGGAATGGCTCCAAGATGACCTCAACGACCACGTGCACCGGGCCAGGGCGCACCTCATTATATCGGTGGATCTCGGCTGTGGTCATCCAGTCTCGAGAGGGATAGGTTTCGCCAGGCTGTATCTTGCCCTTGACACACCACGTGAAGACAACTGACAAGTCTTCCATAGCGGATCGTGCGCAGTCCGGGTCAACAATAACCGCGCCTTCGGCTGCACACCAGGACAGAGGTGACAAGTATGTTACTGGTGCACCTACTTAAAAGATCCGTGGGATGGACAACATCATCATCGGTACATGGAACGTTAGAACACTGATAGCTGTGTGAAAGTTGAAAGAACTTACACATTAGTTGGAGAGGTACAACTAGAAAAGTATTGGTCTCTGCGAAGTGCACTGGAGAAACGTTGGTGAGATAACAACAAATGTCATGCTGAAGACAATTCTCAACAGACAAAAGCGTTAAGCAGAGAAAATTATTGCTGAAGAGCAGGTAGGCTTCCGAGCAGGAAGAGCTCCACAGAACAAATCTTCAATTTCAGACTTCTTTGCGAGAAATACCTTCAGCGTCAGCAGAATCTATACAATGTATTTTATAGATTTCAAAAAGACCTTTGATAGGGTGTGGCAACTATGAGGAAGTACAACATAGCTCAGACTTGGTGCAGGTTGTTAACACCTCTATGACAAAGCCACCATTCCTGTCCTCATCAATGGCAGCAGAGGAGATTGGTTTCGAACAACAGTTGGAGTCAGCCAGGGATGCATTCTGTTACCTACACTCTTCAACATTTTCCTGGAAAGGATCATGGAGGATGCCTTGCATGATCACAAGGGTACTGTCAGCATCGGAGGAAGAAAATCACAAATCTTCACTTCGCAGGTGATATTGATGGTTTAGCAGGAGATGAAAAAGAACTTGCTGACTTGATTGAACGCCTTGACACGACCTCTACATTATACGGTATGGAGATTATTGTTGATTGGCTCTAGTTTTAAAGTTATGATAATGGGTCAGTATATCCGACCATTGAAATGGAAATGGCGGAGGATAAGTGAGTTGTAAGGGGAAGGGATCTCATTGTAAACTAGAAATGACTAAAATACATCTTTGACTAGATCTAATAATAAATCTATGACTGGGCTTGGAAAGTACTTGCTTTTTAGGCAAAATAATGAATGATGCAATCTGAAGCTGGTATTGCGTCATACATGATATGAATTGCATCATCTTATTTCTAGAAGTCATTGATGATGCAAACATAACTAAGCTTGCATCACTCTGCTGAACAAATTGCCCTATATCAGCTCTAGAAAGCATACAGTGTCGTGCTGTCTTACTGAGTTTTAAAAGTTGTGCCAGACACACATCAACTGATCGACAAATTTCTATTAAGATGACTTTCATCCTGGTCCTCCTATTGTGACTTAGTTTTTACATTTGGGTTGTTTATATCAGGCTTACTCATTCCTGTCTTTAACTTCAGTTATGTTCAGATACAGTTTGAGAGGATATATTTAATTGATTCACTGGAATTATAAAGTTTTCAATATTAATTCCAGACCTAATCACTATTTTGGGGTTATTATGAATTTATTTAGAGACATGGTGGATTATATCAGTGTTATACATTTAAATAGTTGTCAAACCAACACCATTCCAGGCTATTGGTACATCATGATCATCATCATCATGATCATCATCATCATCAATCCCTTAATCGAAGAGGTTGTTGGGGCAGCACAGTTGACTTTGCAACCAATTCTCTCCATCTTTGCCTGTTCTCTGCTGCCCCTTGGTAATCTCCAAATCCCATGCCTGTCCACTCCTTGATGTTGTATTACCACCGCTTTTTCTGTCTGACTCGCACTGTGCCTTGCAAGATTATTTTTGCCAATCCAGGTGATCTTGAGATATGAACGAACAACTTCAGTTTACTCTTTATTACAATGGTCAAGAGGTCTTCATAGGATCGGATGCTTCGTTGGACCCTGTTGTAGACTTCTTCGTCGGTTACATGGTCAATGTATGAGATGCTCAAGATCATGCGGTAGCATCTCATTTCGAAGGTTAGAATCCTTCTTTGTAGATCTGATGTGAGCGTCTATGTTTCACAAGTATACAGAAAGATAGAAAGCATAATCGAGCACATCAGCCTTATTTTGGAACCAAAAGCAATGTTGCTATCTTTCCATATTGGTCTCAACCTTTTTACTGTTGCTGTTGTCTGGGCAATCCTGCACAGTAGTTCTGGTTTGGAGTCCCCGTCTGTGATAATTTATCTCAAGTACTTAAAGCTTGTGACTCTTTCCAGCTTCTGTTCATTGACCTTTATTTTCTGCGCTGATGCCATTGGTGTTGCTTGTCATAAGTTTGGTTATTTTGGCAATAATCTCCGAACCGTATGCTGTAGAGCTCGTGTCAAGGCGTTCAACCAAGTCAGAAAGTTCTTTTTCATCTCATGCTAAACCATCAATATCACATGCAAGGCATCTTCCATGATCCTTTCCAGGAAAATATTGATGAGTGTAGGTAACAGAATACATCCCTGTCTGACTCCAACTGTTGTTCGAAACCAATCTCCTCTGCTGCCATTGATGAGGACAGGAATGGTGGCTTTGTCATAGAGGTGCTCAACAACCTGAATCAGGCTTGAGTTGATGTTGTACTTCCTCATAGCTGCCATACCCTATCGAATGTCTTTTTGAAATCTATAAAGACATGGCATAGATTCTGCTGGCGCTGAGGGACTTTCTCACAAAGAAGTCTGAGATTGAAGATTTGTTCTGTGGTGTTCCTTCCTGCTTGGAAGCCTACCTGCTATTCAGCAATCATTTTCTCTGCTTGAGGCTTTAGTCTGTTGAGAATTATCTTCAGCGTGACTTTGCTCGGATGACTGATCAACTGATGGTTCTGTAGGTTCGGCATAGCTGTAGGTTTCATTTCTTGGGAAGCACGATGACCAAGGACTGAGTCCATGTGGTGGGTCATTCTCCTGTCTGCCACATCTTGTTGCAGATTGTTGTTAGGTCTGTGACTATCTCTTCTCCTTCTGCTTGAATGAACTCTACTGGTATGTTCTCAATGACGACTGATGTTCCCTTCTTTAGTTACCTAACTGCAATTTATACGTCTTCACGAACAATAGGGTTGTCATCAATTTCTTCTGCCTGAGGGAAATTTAGTACTGCTGGAACCGCTTGGGTCTTATGATTGTACATCTGTCCATTGCATGAGAATCTCTTGATCTTCTGTGAGGCATTTTCCTGATTTGTCTTGGACGGTGGTAGTTTTCCCTTGCTTATGGGTTGTGAGACCTTTCACCAGTCGGTATATCATTTTACTGTCATTTCCACTCAGACTCTCTTCGAATTTGCAGCATTGTCTTTCTATCCAGGATTCCTTTGCGTTTTTCATGCTTTTTGTGATTATATTGTTTATCTCTGTATATTTTCTAGGTCCTTCATTATCTCTTTTACCTTTTTTCAGTTCTCCTCTTTTGTCGGATAGTTGAAGGAATTTTACCACCTATCATTGCTAGGAAGGATTTTGTGAATTTTGGATCTTTCAATTTTTCAAGGCCAAATCTGATTCTTGGTTGGTTAGGCTTTTTGATCATTTTCAGGTGGAGGCGAACCGTTGTCATTAATAACTCATGGTCACTTCCAATATCTGCTCCTAGAAAACTTCGTGTTCTGGCGATATTAAGCCCTGTATAGAATCTTTCTTTCACCAAGATGTAGTCAATCTGGTTGTGATGTTGTCCATCTGGACTGTGCCAAGTCCATCTTCTATATGCTTTGTGAGGTCCAAATGTGTTGGCTAGCACAAGGTTGTTGTACGGAGCAAACTCCAATGGCCTGATTCCTCTTTCATTTGTTTCTGCATTGCAGAAGGGTCGATAGGTGCTTTGCCAGTTTGTCTGTGAATCAACTCCTACCTTCGCATTCCAATCTCCTTGTACAAACAGAATGTCTTTCTTGGATGACATCTTGCAGTTGGTTATAAACATTCTCCATTTCGTTGTCATCATAGTTAGATGTGGGTGCATAGGCCTGTATGTTTGTGATGTTGAAGGGAGCTGCCCTTAGGCGGAAGGCAATGTGCCTGATTGAGACTGAGCAGCAACCTATAATGCTGTTCACAATGCCCTTGTGGACAAGAAATCCAAAGCCATGACTGTGTTTGTCCCATTTTCCGCTGAAGTAGAGCTTATGTCCTTCATCTGTTATTATTTCGCCAACGTTTTACCAGTGCACTTAACAGAGACCAAGAATGTTCCAGTTGTACCTCTCCAACTAATGTGTAAGTTCTTTCAACTTTCACACAGCTCTCCATGTACCGATGATGATGTTGTCTCTCCCACGGATCTTTTAAGTAGGTGCACCAGTAGCATACTTGTCACCTCCGTCCTGGTGTGCAGCCGAAGGCGCGGTTATTGTTGACCCGGACTGCGAATGATCCGGTATGGATGAATTGTTAGTTGTCTTCACGTGGTGTGTTAAGGGCAAGATACAGCCTGGCGAAACCTATCCCTCTCCAGACTGGATGACCACAGCCGAGATCCACCGATATAATGTGGCATGCCGTGGCCCGGTGCAATTGGTACTTGAGCTCATCTTGGAGCCATTCCGCCCTGGCCGTTGACTTCATCGAGGAAGATTTCCACATAGTGATGCTGTGCTATCATCACACTATTCTACCCATAGTTGGGAGACTCGTGGGGGCGGGAGCGTCTTATTCCATCCCGTACAGATCCAAAGGACCTGTACTACTACCCACAATGGTACATAATCGCATTCAAAATTAGAATTCATTCAGAACATCGCAAGAATTCATTAACATGCTATAATTTTGGACATGTCATAAATCTTTTGGGGATTTAATTAACAATTCCTGCAAGATATTTATAAATTTTGGATTTGTGTTCTATGGAAATAAATTATTTTTTATTTTAAAAGCAGAACTTGTAGAATTTAGCTTTCTTGTTACTTAGTTCAGACGTTTCTAACTAGACATTCTCGTCAACTGGGGGTGGAAGAAAGCATATCCACAAAACAAAAACTAAACACAAAACGTAATATATATTATGGTCTAGTATATGTTTGAATGACGGGGGCGGGTGGGGAGTCAGAACACAATCGACAGAAAATGGTATAAAGGCTTATGAAATAGAGGATAAACAGTCTTAAAACGCTAATGCACAAGTCTGTTGTCCGCAGTTATGAGCCAAAAGAAAGTTGAATATCAAAAATCAAAAATAAAGTATTATTTTGTCTATCTCACGGAGAACCGAAAAATCTGGATATAATTCCAGGCTGGAACAAGGAATGAAGATCATTCGTGCTGCAAATCAAACACGAAGTACTATATGTAAGAAAGAAATTAAGCCCATGTAAAGTGATTGATAGATAAATTAAGGAAAAGTGTCACCATAAAGGTGTAACAGGATAATAGGCAAAAGTTAAGGTAAGCTGATAATAATAATAATAATAATAATAATAATAATAATAATAATAATAATAATAATAATGATAATAATAATAATAATGATATGAAAACAACACTTTCAAAGAGCTAAAGAATAGTTACTTGTTTATATACTACCGCAAAATATGGGTCTGTCTGGTAAAATTATTCCCGGCGGAAATTTTGCTATGATTGCAATGGGAAAAATAGACGTAAGGAAACGGATTCAAAACAGGCTAATAAAACAGACGCTTCGAGGCTTAAGGCATGAAAATGGCATCCCAACTCTATTTTACATATCACATTACCGAGTTGAAGAAAGAGGCAGCGCAAGTATGTGATACAATTTCTTTATGCCCTCATCCAGCACGAAGGCAATTAAATTCTTGCTGTGAGGCAACATCATTGGGAACATGAGGTAGTAACCAGACAAAATTAATGTTGCTATCGTACTCGATGATTACTGATTTGCACTTATTGGGGCAGACTCGTTTTGAAAGGTGTTTTACTCAATCTTGCAGGAGGTTTTATTCTACGAGAGGCGTGGTCAATTATTTGGCAATGTTCGCCATTTAGAGTACGAGTGGGAGTACTGCTAAAAGAATATGTAGCAGTTTTTTCGTCAATTAGATAAACAGTCGCAGGTATGTAAAGTCATTTACAAATAGAAATACTAATGCTCGACTCATCCAACTTTTTCCTTCCATGTGAGGCAATTTGGAAGTAGGGTAAATACTGGTTCGCTAACAATGCCTATCACGATGTCAATACCCCAGTGGGATTTGTTAACAATGGAATCATGGCGTTGTTCAACAGTGAACCTTACGCCCTCGATTGAATGAAAATTGAATACATTCTGGACGTAGCCACGAAGATACTCGGACTAGTCTGATACAGTGGTGTTTATACGAGAACCGTTGTTCCAACTTTGATGTTTGTGAATGATGTAACTGGTTACGTAGATCATAAATCGTTTAAATTTCTCCAAATTCTGCAGGATTCTTTGGTGCACCCACAACCTGCTGGTATGGATCCCAGACCTGGTGCAGCCTCCTCTTTGTTGTGTGGCTTAAACCAAAATTTCAACTTTACTTTCCACAGCTCAGATCACAACTTAATGGCAATTTCTCTCAGTCACATTGTCTTGCAAAGATGTTCGCAAAATGATATTTGGCGCTAAACACAAGAGCACTTTGTTTCGAAACAGCAACTCCATCGATGCCATTTGGCGTGATGCAGGTGCTGCTGCTGGCAAGTGTGTATTAAACCATTAACATTGTGGATGCCTGTGTCAAAGTCAAAAGTAAAGTAATAGCAATAAAACAGGAATTTTGTGTTTTTTCAGTGCAAATCATTGAGTTATAGTAGGCTCTGATGTCTTCCGAAATACATCTGCCGTTAATAAAATCAGTCTGATCCTCGTTTATAAGATGAGATAACGTGCTTTTCACTCTATTATCTATACAAACAGAGGCTATTTTCTATGAAACATGCAGCAATGTTATTGCACTCCAGTTCTTGAGATACTGCACTGGTTTGTCGCCTTTCGGTATACGAGTAATTATTCCTTCTTTCTGTGTTGATGAATGTTTTCCGATAATTAAGTCAACGTTTACGGATCGGACAAGAACATAATGTAAATCTTTCTACCAAAAACCGAAAAACTCAGTTGTATAGCCATCGGAGCTTGTACTTTATTGTCTGTCATATATTTCAAGCGTCTTAATGCTTCCTTACTACATATATGATCTTCTGCAGATAGTTTATGGTTATGAATATCCTCAAATGCTCAAACTAGTCCAGAGTTTCTTGTGAAAGTTCCTTTCGAGTTATCGTCTCTGAACTATTGTCCTTAAATAAACATTTTACTAACTGAATTTCTTTTCTCGACGGTGGATAAATACTTTATAACCTTTTATAATTCCTCAATTCATTTTACTTTAGAAAAGATCATAAACCCTTTTAGTTTTTCGCTAGTATTCTATCAGCTCTAACTTTTTCCTGCTCAGTTCTAGCACATTTTTTAAAATTTCAGAATCTTTTCTATTTCCAAAATTACCTATAATGACTGTACTTCTGGCATAATAAATAGTTTTGCCTCTTGTTTCTAATAGTAATATATCGATATTGCGAGTTTACCTATTGTCCTTGAGTATAGATTGTAAGGGTCATTTGTAGGCAAATTATTATACAGCTAACTTTAATCCATAATTGTAGACTAATACTTTGAGATAATACTTGTAAACATCTTTACTTAGATCTGAGTTCAGAACATTGATGTTCCCGTTAGAAGAAAGACAGGTAGTTTGTTAAAATTTAAGTTAACATACCTGACCTTCATTATGAATTAGATGGGAAAATGACCGACATACAGGTCCACTTACTTTTTCTTAGTTTTATATAAAGGTTGTTATCAACATAATTATTTAGTTCTAATTTAACATCTGTCTAGTAGAATTGGTCTTTTAGTTGTGTAAATTTATAATTTGAGAGAAGCTATTGATTTAAATTATTCACTGAAATTACAAAATGCTGATTGATTTCTAAGACATTTATTTTGGAATTGTAGCGAATTCATACAAGAGCATTTTGCATTATATAATTGTGATAAATCAAGACTTTTGACACATCAGCATATTTAAGAATATTGTCAAATCAGCATATTCATGACTAGAATTTATTCGGTACACCCCTGGGTTTCGTTCGGAACTCACTCTACGTTTAGGGCATTTGCCGAGGTATTGTTTATACTTTCGAGGTTGGTCTTTATTATCGCTCTCGGGATGCATCGCGGGCAAAAAGCGCCCGTTCAAAACATCGACTGTCTGTGCTTCCTCCTGCTATGTATATTTGATTTATATTGTGTGCTTGACTTTTGCCGGTGATTGAGGTTTCTAGGGAGAGCTTTTGCGTACCTGAATTTTGTTATTATTTTATGTGGTAAACAAATAGTTAATTACAATTTGAAGTGAAGGCTTAATCTTGCTTATGAGTTACTGGAATTTTACATTAGTTTCCAGAAAATACAACTTCGTCGTAGGTTAAGTAAAATATGTATAAAGATTGGTCTGGTAAACACGCTATTCATTTCTGATTTAAGCTCAGACTGTGGAATCTATTTTTCATTAGAATTTATAGTAGTCCTGTTCAGATGTAATTCTGGAAGAATTATTTTTTTCAATAATTCACCGGAATTGCTAAGTGTTTATTGACTGGATTACCATATTATTGTGGGATTGTTTGTAAATTACACTCAAAAACATTCTGAATCGCATCATTGGCAGATAATGAAGTTCGTGACGATCGGTAAATCAGGATATTCTTGACTATTAGTATATCATAACATTAGAGACTATTTGAATACTATCGGCACATTCTATACTATTGGACTTGTGACATGGACATTTATGTTTCTTTTTAATTTAATTCAAAATACTATAAGAGTCTTTTGAATTTTCACTTTGTATGATAGTGAAATAAATGGTTTGATGAATGTTTCTTAAATTGTTGTTTCGCTTCCTTTGTGTTGCACAGTTTAATGGATAGAGTCTTAATACTACGTTGATCAAAGTGTAATACACCTTGGCCCTGAAGTAACTCTACCCGCTACAAGATTTTAACGGGGAAATATGTAATTGAACTTCCACGCATATATTTATCCATTCTCTCCCAGTGTTGGTGAATGTTTTCAACATCTCGAGTCATTCCAAAAGCTTTATCAATTTCCTCACGAATGCATGTGTTTTAGCTTAAGGATCAAATGAGCATCACGGAATCCATGGGTTTAGCTTGTGATTGTAAAAGTATAGTAATTGGAACGGTTAAGTGGCATAATCAGATTGACACGAAGAATTACTTCCATCTTATCCCTGGAGGTCCTAGAGTCCTGAAATGTTGACATAATGCACGGAAGCATCTTTCAAAGCCGTTTCACCTCTCATTTACCTGTTTCGTTATGGATCGTGATGCACGACCGATACTCTTTCAAATCAACACGACGTCTGTGCATCTCAGATTTGTAATTGCCACTGGTAAAGATATGTGTGATACTGTGGTGGCGACCTTTATGAGCGCCATACACCTGTGCTGTAGCGGCCAGCCTGGCCCATGTAGAAGTCTTGATTTGATACTGAGATGCTAGTTCGCGAAGTTTCTTCACGGTTAACCGTTTCATGTCTGGAATACGTCCTAACATTACAAGTATGTCGGCTCTTTACCTTCCTCTTGGCATTTGTACCCATGCTCTCGTGAAAGTTACTTAAATTGAGTCAAAAGTCGGCATACTGCCATATAAGAGAAAAATCATTGTTTGAGAAATGTTCTAGTGTTGTTGGTACTTTAGCATGTTCAGAATTGCTTTAACCCTGTCAATTATTCCATTGACTCCTGTATTTTTATCATTGGCGTTGACGTCTTCTGGTGTTATGCTATAATTACAGGTTTGATGATATGAGTATTTGTCAGCGCGCGCATAATACTTGCGAACAGGTCTACATGATCGGAAAATCTGATATCTCGAATCCGATACCTCATTTCAAAACTTGTCGATCACCTAGACCAATATGTAATGTGATTTACAATATTTGTAACGGTATCTGCCGCTCATATATTCCTAACAATACACATTTGCTGTATACAT
>JAECUM010008265.1:0-60558 GCA_016617855.1 Megalonaias nervosa | reverse complement strand
CAGGTTGAGGACATGCATGTTGCAGAATTTATGGAGTTGACTTTTCAATCACTCAGCGGAAATTAAAAACAGAGATAAGTTAAAGTGAGTGTTGTGTGTGTATAATATATGTTGTATGTTTGTATTCTGTTACTCAATCATATGGTTTTTGCACATTTTTTACAAGAACTTTTACCAGGTTATTAGCAAAGCTAAATGTACATTTTTCATAGTTTTTTGTAATTATGGCATGTAATATGTAGCTGACACTTTTTATGCTTAGATCACACTTTTTTGCCATGTAGGTTATGCATAAACCTCTCAGGGTTGGCAGGTATGGATATCACAAATATAGAACAAACGGAAAGAAACTTGAATGTATTTCATCAATGTATTTGAAATGATTATTATCAAGCTGCTGCTAAATTCCCATGGTCAGAAACTTTTTACATGATAATCCAGGATAGATTCTTTAAAATGACAAAAGGTTTCTCGCCCTTTTAAACCTTGGCATTGTTCTTGTTGTGGTGTGCATAAAAAATTACCGCAGTTGTTGTGAAGACATCATCACTGGTGTTTGTATCTGTGCAACTTTTATACGAGGCGAACAAATTTCCTGACAAATATTTTACAATGGTATCTTATGTTTACACTTATTGCAGTTGAGGTTATATTTTAATTTACTGACAATTCAGTTCAGTCATTTGCATTATTTGCATTTGCACTTTTATTAAAGCTCAATTTTAATAAGACAAGATATTAAAGTGGTAGTTCTTTCCTTTTCATACTTGTAAATGGAAAGCCCAGCTTCAAATGCCTTTCCATATTGTTCCAACCAAACAAAAATGAAAAGAATAGATTAAAGTGATGCATTTAATAGGCTATGAACAAAACCAAGATGATAGATAAAATTCAGATGTGCATTAAATGCAAATGGAACTCCAATGAAATGCAAGCAGAATACAGATAAAATGGAAATGAAATGCAGATTTGGTTAAATTACCTGTTTCAGTGTCTGTGAACGTTTTAAATGACATGATTAAATCTTCCTGCCTTTATTGCAAATTTTCAAACTTTCTTTAGTTTTTTTAAACTTTTAGGACTTGTATCTTTTTTGGGATGGAGCATGGGCATGTCTGTTTTGAAAACACTTGTCTAAAGTCAAACCTATCAATAGGTGCCATCCATGGGATAAGGCAAAACTGGTTGCTGTGTACACAGATGCTTTGCACTGTAGATCATTCTTCTTCTTCTTCTTCTTCTTATTGTTATTATTATTATTATTATGTTATTAATATTGTTTTGTGTGCTCTCTTCAGCAAAGTCATAAAATACACATGTTCTCTCTCAAATTTTTGTTCCACTCAAAATTACTGTATTCTGCTCCCTATAATTCATCCTGTAAATAAGTTATCACTGGCTTAAAATAATCATTGATGTTTGTTTTGTGTACCACTACTGACTTACAGCTTACATATGACCAAAACAGAGGACTGACTCCTTCATTTGCCAACTGGTTGTAAATTTCAGTTGGAAACAGCTGTTCATGCTTTAAAACTAATATCTGTATAAGCCACATGCTCAACTTGCCAAGATCCAAAGACAGTCAGCTTATGTGAGAAGCCTATGATGAACAGGAAATCCAACAGAGCCATACCTGAACCAAAACTTCACCTGACTATACAGAAAAGTTTAAAATGTTGAATGACACCTGACTCTACTGACAAGGGGTAGGACCCATATCTCTTCTCAGTGATGAACTTTTTCTTCAGATAGCATTAATTGATAGGCAGATAGATGAAGATATCAAACTATATTTGTCATATTTGCACACTTCTGCTGTGATATCAAGACTACTTTTCCCAGCAAATGAATGTCTTCAGCCCTCTACTCTAATGATAAAAACTGTCTAGCTTTCAAATATGACATATTGACACCATTGAGTTACACTATCAACTTTACTGAGTTACAAGTACAAGAGCAATAAGAAATGTTTACATATCGATTTACATCATATTCCTTTATTTAAACAATGCCTTTCTGATGAAAAAAATTCAGTTTGCACAGAATGGGCAGTCACTGTAGATAATTCCAATGACTGCTTAAAGCAAGGAAAACCCATTGTTTGGTTAGGAATCACATGGCCACTGACAGTGCAAGGCAAGTAGCCATTACATACAGGACATTTATAAAAGAAATTTGCTGGGGATCGGGGTGGAGATGAGAATGGCTGTCGTGAACAGGTGCCTGCTGAGTTAAGGTGGCTGTTATGACAGGTTTGACTGTACTTACAAGTGGATTTGTCACCATGAAATGAACCCCAGTTTAAGTCATTGGGGATCTGGAGTTTCATTAATTGAATTTAATTTGTGTAATCTTAGAAAGGACATAATCTTTCTGAACAACAGAGACAATGTGGCTCAACTGCATTAAGTCCATATATGATTTACAACTAGCATTTGATGATCAAAACAATATGAGTACTGAAGTGTAGGTCTTGCTACAACAAGATCTAACAGTATCCTTGTAATTTACTCTTTTCTTTATGGCTGTGCCTGCAGTATAACTTTTACAGGACTTGGAATCTTGATAGGGCTGTTTTAAAACTCTTTTGCTTCCCTCCCCTCTTCTTTTTGAAGAACATAGTATTTTCATTTCAATCTGCCTCTTCAAGCATGTCACACTGTTGTATCATATTCAAATACATTACCTGATCCTAATGTTAGAACATTCAATACCTTGTAAAGTCAACCCCATGAATGGAGAAAAAAACATTAACATCTTTTGGCTTGTTTTAGCAATTAAAGTGCTAAAAAAACATCTTTGCAAGAAGGAAGTGGTCTCCTTGTGAAGAGGAATTTTTATTAATCCCATCATTTAACATTTACAATTAATGTTTTGCAAGACCTTGCAAACACCTTTCATAAGTGCCTTTTCTCAGGTTTGAGTGATCTTAGGCTTTTTCTTGTCACAGTAATGTATATTTAATCTATTTCCTCACTGAATTTCAATCTGTTGTCAGTTTAGACAAATATGTTGCATCTCAATTCTCTGTTTAGTTTAAAATAAGCTAATTGGCTCTATATTAATCCTCTATCTTATTGGTCAGTAGTACTTACAGCACATTTTATTAATCAACCTTACTGCATTTTATCTTAGATAAATAATCGTTTATTCTAAGTAATTATCTTTATCTGTAATTTTTATGCCCTGTCACATCACAGATTTCTTTTCTGCCCAGTAGCTTTAAAGGACTTTATTGATTTAAATAAATTGGGTATGAGGCATTACACTAGGAAGACTTAATTTTCTGACAAATTTTAATGGAATCATTGCCCTTGTTGGACTATTAACTTTGCTCTTCACTTTTGTTTCTGATTAAAGACTTTTTGGATTTCATGGATTTAAATGAAATTTGATTTGATGGCTTATATTAAGAAGACCAGGATCATGTTTCAATTTCACTATTTTCCTCCAAACTTGTACAGTATGGCCCTGTTTGAATGAAAACTTTGCCCTTCCATTGTTTCCTCTTAGTTATTTTTGAAGGACTTAATGGATTGAACTCAGATTTGGTATGAGGCTAACATTTAGAAGGCCTAGTTCTATCTGATTCTTACCAATTTCCTGTTATCTATTTCCTTTTTATGGCATTATGGCAGCTGTTTCCCTTAGAACTCTTTCAATTTCATTTCCAAAGAATAACATTCAAAGAACTTCACTGATTTAAAACAGGTTTGGTATAATCTTTTATGCTAAAAGGTCTTCAATCAAGTTCAGTTTTCACAATGTTCTTTCAGATCTTTTGGAATTTTATGGCCCCTGTTTGTCTTAGAACTTTGCCATTCAGTTTTCACTCAATAATGTTTGAAGAATATGATGGATTTAAATACAAATATGGCATGAGGCGTTTATATTAAGAAGACCTAGTCAGGTTTGATTTTTGTCCATTTTGAGGCAAAACTGTGGAATTTAGGTCTTTGTTTGGCATGGAACTTTGTGTTTCATTGCTTTATATTAACAGAGGCATCAGTTTTGTATAGACATGCCTAATATCTTTGGCATTTAATTCATTTCTTAGCATCAGCTTCACTCTAAGCTGAGTGCAACACATGACAATTCCTGTTTATACCATTGCATTGATTTGTTCTCTTTGATTACAGGTAACATGATTAATTGTGGGGATGTTTCAAAGCTTAAGCATCTCAAGATAATTACCATAATTACCTGAGTGGGATGTGGGTTATACTATTTGTGTTAAATTTGTTCAGGTAGAGATAGGTGATGGTTCCTGCCAAATAGCTCTCCCAGGCAGGCAAGAGACCATGTATCAGACCATCAAATGATGCTAGTGCAATCATTCTTGCTACTGATGCTGCTTTCGTATTTGTTCTAAATGATGCAATTGTTGTGGCTAAAAAGTTGCCTATTAAAGAAAAAAACCTCGCATTCTTTGCCACCATGTACTCCCTGCATGATGTTGCCTGATTTTTCACCACCCTCTTTGGTCATCCCAATGCTAGAGAGATTTTCAGGCCACATGAACCAGTCCTGTACAGCCATTGAAAGCATGTAATCACCAGTGCTGCCTGTTGGGATCAATCCCTCAACAGCAAGCACCAGACAATGGGATTAGAGATAATCTGGCCTCATACTCATCTGCTCCAGTTCTGGCACTTTTTCGACTCACCCAGTATCACCAGTTCTGGATATATCGATCTGACTTCAGACATAACCAGTTACTAGACCCAAGGTGCAGGCAGTGTCCTACACCTGGTCATGAAAGCGAGAGGTATGGAAACAGTTTTGCAGTAAAATCCAGATACTGGCTTGTCTGAGTTTGAGTCCGATCCAGGTTTCATGTTAGATTTGGTGAAGTTAGTCATGGAACCAGGCTAACTTTACAGGAGTACCTTAGAAGCGTTAAACTGCACATATATTTTCATGCAAAATATCTGCATGATCCAGCTGTTGCGTATAGATTTTCTAAAAGTGGCATCCAGCAAGTGATACATATTCAAGCCAAAAGGGAAATTAAGCCTCTTAAAAGGTTTTAACAGTTTTATAGAAGAATAGAAAGGAATATTCAGATTCTTAGGAGGATACAACCAGGAAGGGCAGCAATTACGTTTATTGGACATTATGTGTGATGGTGGGAGAGATGATTGCTGTTGCCACATGAAATTTTTAAAAAAATTGAGGAACTTTAGTTTGTGAAACTCTGCTGGGGGTAATTAAGGTCTAAGTGTACTTAAAAAAATTTTTAGTTGAACATTTTCTGTACCGTTGCTGCATTTGTTTTGAATCACATGTCTGAACATTTTAAATGCATGTTTTCAAACTTGACAATAGCAGTATGTGATACTTTGTTACACATTGCTGAAAACTGATCTAACTTATGGGGAAAAAAAATTGACTGCCTTACTGAGAAAGTTTTGTTAGGGTTTGCAAATCTGCTGTGAAGATAATATAGATGGTGTCGGATTATTCTATTACCAGTCCTGGCTCCATTGCAACTCAGTAATTTCATAATGATTTCCTTTCACTGATACTCATTATCCATCTTAGATTCTTGGTAATGCTTGAAGCCAATGCCTGGGAATTGCCATTTCCCAACATAGATGGGCTTCCAGCCTCATTTGTCATTCCTCTCTTCCTGCTTTTCCCATTCAGTCATTGCTACCACCACAGGAGGCTTCTTTGTTGCCCTACACTTCTAACTTTAAAGACGTATAAATAGATTGCAAATAAAAGCTAAATTACGCAGATGTTGAGTTGCGTTAACCCTTGCCTATATCCCACCTGTGACTCATTCTGCTTATATATTAGGAGACTGGAGCCAGCACAAAGGCTAAAGGGATGTAACTCCATCCACAACTTGATTATTCTCTTAACATATTATGATCAGGTTACGTATATTGAAATAGAAACCACATTTACCTGATCATAATATGATTAACCCCTCCCATGCCCACTCTCCACTTGCATACCTATGAGAACATGTGCTTAAGTTCAACTGACTGACTGATGGGATTTGACATCAGTCCCTCTATCCACATGCAGACATATCTCATTGACTTGTGTTTCAGGAGCAGGCAATATTTTAATACTTTTATTGCTAAACAAGACAAGGTTCATGCCTTTTTCTCTTATGAGGGCTGGATTTGCAAGGTAGTTGATGTTCTTTTAGCATATTATGATCAGTTTGGTGTTATCAAAGAAGCATATTTTACTCCAAACATTGGTTTCTGCTCTCAGTTTATTTAGCTGTCTGAGATAATTCACCAAATCTATGTACACTCAATGTTGTCACCAGGTGTTTTTTTTTTTAACCACATTAGTGGTCCAGTCATCAATGTTGATGTCATTGGTTAAGATTTTAAGTTCGCCATCACACTTTCATCTTAGCTCTCTAACTTTAAAGCCACATTCAAATGCAAAGATGAAGCTTGGTATACTTATTTACTACCAACGAAAGTGTCTGGTACCATCAGATCAGGAGTCCTATCTTCAAGGCCAGCATCACATGAAAATATCGTACAAGCTTTTGGTCATTAAAGTTAATTAAATACATTCCATTCTGTACAGTAACTTTAGAGCTGCTTGAGATAAATCAATGATGAATTTGGTATACTTATATATTGTTACAAAAAAGTATGTAATGTATCATATTTTGGGGTTTGTCAGAGTGACTGGTCAAGTTTTTAAGTTTTCTGTAACATATTCCTTTCTCTTCTATAATTTTAGAGCATGTGAGATAATTGGATGATGATGTGTGCCATCTTTCATATCTTTAGTGTCAGGGTCACAATTCAGTATTTTATGTTTTGTTTTGTTTTCTGCTTGATAACTCAAAAATTGTAGGAGATACAGGGATGAACCTTGGCACACTTTGTTTCTCAGTTTAACTATTAAATGTACTCTACTGCCCATTGAGAAAGAGCCGTTTGTTACTTTTAATGTGACAGTCAAGAGTTGTTACTGTAGGTTTTGGTGATCTCACTAGAGTAGAAATGAGACCAAAATTTACTTTTGCTTGTTTTATATATTTATACATTTACTTGAAATATGGGATAGTTTTTATCCTTAAGATGGAGTGAACATTTGCCAGCATTAAATAGATAACATCTGCTTGCATATTAATCAACATTATGAAGCTTTACTTCTGATGAAATGTGTATTTTTGTGTTTGAAAATAAAAAGCATTTTGGCAGTGACTACAGATGATATTTCATACAAGGGCCTGTGTATATTTTGCTACTTGTTTTATGTTAATGGTAATAGGCATCTGTAAAATATAAAGGGCACTCTTATTTTTTATTAGGTACATATCCTCAGAACAAGAGCATGCATTGTGAGTGTACATTTTTTCTAGTTTAGAAAAAAAACTTTGTTTCTCCATCTACCACTTTTTAGGTCAGATGGATGAATTGATTTTTGAGAAACGAAAACAATCATATTTTTCAATACAAATTTGCCTTGATCTACATGGCATTTGTTTTGTTTTTTACAGCATTCAGCTCTCCACAGATGCTAACAAATTATACTAACTATACAAATTCCTTGAATCCAGTAGGGATAACAGCTCATTCTATAGTAACAGGCACCAACAGTGAGACAGTACGGCAGCTTTCGTTTCTCCCTACCCATAGGGCCTCACAACCAATTGCTGTTGAGGTAAGTTATTCAGATGCTTGATAGCACAATACCTTTACTTGTTTCAAACTAGAATTAATACATTCCTTTACAGAATTGCAGGATTAACCCTTGCAATGTTTTATTTGATAAATTTCTGTCAGCTTTGGGGATTTGGGACCAGCAAATATTAAATTTTGCCTTCCCAAGCATAAACATTGTATCAGACTTAGGAGATAATAAACCATTTGATAATGTATATCATGAGGTCATAATTTATTTCTAAATAAATGCTTTTGACAACTCATTAGTAATGAAAACAAAGAATGGAATTAAAGAAAATGTCTTTAAAAATTTCAGAGCAAATATTTTGTAAGCTACCATATAATAGTTAAAAAATATATATTTTCATCAGCAATGATCACTATGCTTGGGATGGTTTAATCGATGTTTGTCTTTAACTGTATATTCTTGCAAATTAGTATTTAGTTCTTAAATCACTGACACATCACTTTGATATCAAATTGTAAACGTCTTAAAATATGAATCTGTTAGGTTGATTGAGTATGATATCATAATCACATGCCTAAAACAAATCAGATGCTGACATCAATTCAGCCACTGTCTTGGTAAGTATCACTTGAACATGTATACTATGAGAATTGAATGGCTTTAAATTGTATCATAGTATCTTATCAATTAGTAAGCTATAAACCTGACTACAGCTTGATTGAATATGGATCAGCTGGCATTTCTTTCCTTTAGATACTTCACTTGGTACATGAACAGACTTTGTATATGACAACTTCCCCCTTTAGAAGGCATCTTTGTTGAGGCAAATGAACAATTACTTTGTCAGAGATGATCTATCAAATCCTACATTTAATGTTGTTTTTAAGCCAGATACCAAAAAAGAAATAATAATTTAATTCCACCTACATGATGCTGCCAAATAATGATACCTTTGCTTCCTATAATTTATTTTCAAAATAGGCAAAACTTAATATTGTCTCAATGCTTACATATTTAACTTGGATATCTGCTGTATCTTGATATTACGTTTTATTGCTGATTATTAAAGGAGGATAACAGAGATAGAGGCTTACAGAAGAGTGCTCCCCCATCTTTGGCAGCAAGTAGAGAGAGTTTAATAGAGGGTCATCTTCGCAGTCCACGATCAGGAACTCCAGTTGATCATTTTCCAAAACGCTATTCTGCAGACCTAACCAAACTGGAGGAATATGACTTCCAGTCAGGGGCAAGCTCACAGTTGCCACAGAAAGGCAAGTTATACTGTAACAGTATTCAACAACTCTTTCTTAAGCATCTGTTAGTTGATGTTATGTTCTTTTGTAACTTGAGACTTTTGCTGAATAAAGCTTTAAAGAATTTGTAAGAATATAATAGAAAGTTGCAATTAAAAATGATAACATAGTTTATTTAGAAATATTAATAAAATTTTTGAAATTGATTTAATGTTGGCTATGGTCTGTAATCCATCTGTTTCAATAATATTATCCACCTTACTTACCAAGAATACAGCTACCGATTTACTGTTGTATTTTAATTCATAATGCATTCTGCTATTTTTCTCTGAACTAATTTCAACTGCCGTAAAGTTTCCCCTTTAAAAAATGTGTAAAACAGTGTCTCACTTTATCATCTATCTAGCATGTAGTCAGTGTTTGTAAATGTTTGACAGCTGCACCATACTAACCCTGTACTACTCCTGATGGTTGTGTTTGTTTGTTTGTAATGTCCAGTCTTAGGTCACCGTAGGTCAGGATCACATGGTACCCCCATAATAGTCTCATCCATGGGGACCCCTACACATCCCCATCTAGCCACTGGACCCACTGGGAGACCACTTGCAGGTGAGATTTTCTTTCTTTGGACTTTTTTATGTTGTTGGTGGCAGCTTTTGTTCCTCAGAGGCCACCTCATTCATTCTTTTCCATGAGACACCTTTCCCGTTCTTACCACCAGGTATTAGTCCTCCACCATCACTTCCTCCACAGCATTCAGTTTAAACATTAGACCATTAAGTTAGCATCTCAGCAATCACTTTGCTAGTCTCTGTCTTTCTCACGATCATCATTACAGTCACACAAAGTAAACTTGATTGAGTTAACCACATGCACTGCTACCACAAGTCGTCGATCAGTTATGCAGCTACTGTTCATATCAATTTTTATTTTTTCTGCTAAGCTTGCATGATCATAGTTTAAAGCACAGCCAGTTCTACTGTTAATATCTTTCCCATAAACTTATCATTCTACTGTATAACATTGCAGTGACAAGAATTTATCTACCATGCAAACCCCACCCCCCAAAAGAAACCTCACAACTTCTATTTCCATTATCTTAACCATCATTACCATCATCAGAAACTTTGTGTTTGCTTGAAAGTATGACTACCTATATGCATTTGTTGTAACTATGTAATACAAAAGGAGTAACAGTGGCATTCACAGCTACTGATGTCGTACCTTACTGCATTGACAGTTAAATAGATTGCATAGGATGTTGAGAAACTGGCCATGATTACAGTATTATCATTGCCAATAACATCCTGTTTATCAGTTTCCTTGTATTGACCATAATTCAAGCATCTTCATGTTTATGTTTCAGTGCTTACAGTGGTCGGTGTGGAAACCTCTTACATGATTCATGCTATTGGCAGATATTTTCTATAATCTTAAATTGTTGGCTTCATAATTAGAATAATTACTCTGCAGACTTTACAACAGACCATTACTTCATTTTACTTGAATTTAAAAAATATTGAAATAATATGAAAAAGAAACTAAAATAATCAAATTTCACTACATTCTCTCTCTTTAGTGGCTACAAGACTAACGAATCAGAATCTGAACAGAAGGTGTAATTTAATCATGTATTGTCATTACAGCCAGTTAGCTGCATTACTGTTAACATGACTATGTATGTATTTCATTGCCAAAACTTTCTGCACTTGACCCTAAAGATGAGATCTGTTACTTTCCATATATGTAAACCTATTTAATTTTAACACACATGCTGTTTATTGTACAAATTCAGTTACAACATGCATTTGATTTGCCCTCACCACAACTTACGGCATCACAACCACCGCTGAAATGTTTGAAATATTACTGTGTTCTTATCATAACTCAACCATTTTCACCGCAATTACCTTATCATCATCATTATTATAGTTACCACCATCCCCATATCTCACAACCACTGTTACCACTGCCATCATTATTATAATAAGTAGTTAAGAGCAAATTATTCTGTCAACAAAATTTATTTCATTGTCCAGAATATATTTTATGTTTAATATTGAATTGACTTGCAGTATGCTTTTCTGTAACTGTAGCTTTCAGAAATGCAAACCATCAATGCCTTTTATTTTCTGTCAGCATCTACTGCAGTCATTGTTTTGTTTGATTTTTTTTTTAAAATAATGTTTGTGATTTGTTTTTGTCTGTGAATGTCATTTGTTGCACATAGCTTGCTATGCCTGGGACAAGCTTTGCACTAACTATATATACCATCATTAGCAAACTTTGTTATTTTTGAAAGAGGATTATTATTAAATGCAAGAAAGGAAAAGGAATATTTGAGATAGAGCAATTGCATAGACTAAATAAAGGAGTATATTTCAGCCCAAACGTTTTAATTTTTGCATTAAATTTAAAGAATAAATGTGTAGAACATGACCTGAAATTTGAATAAAGACTAGCTAGATACATAGAAATGAAAATACAAAGAGGTTCATTTGAAAAATATAAGTATTGACATGAATCAACTAAAACCAAAGACTTTACCTTGACATATTTTTGTCTGATTGGTTTGTGTACTTTGTAAGTTGCTTTCACAGATCTGATATGAATAATCTCTACATCATACGTTTAAGAGCTGGAGATGGAAAAAATGCTGGAAATTATTTATTGAAAACAAGAAGTCACTGTCAGTCATCTCCTGCTTATATTGCTGATATCAAGAGTTTTATTATTATACATTTTTGGATTCAGCAAAAAGGAAATTATTACCTTGAACCTATGATAATGTGTTTCTGGTAGTAGGTCCATTCATTTTTCATTCCAAAAGTTAACAAAATGTAATAAAACATGCTCAGTCTTTTATATTATAACATTTGCTACAATCTCTCCCCAGTGCAAGAGTGCTAGATTATACCAGCAGATAGGAAAATTGCAGGAGATGTAACATGCGTGCATGCAAGTTACTGGCACAAATCTTATCTAAGAGTGGAAATCATCAGCTTGTACCAATAAAACGCTCATTGAAAAATCTGACTGTGGTAAAACGTTTCATACCATGCAAAGTCCTGTTGAATGTACACAGCCGTTTTGAATAGCTAATTGCAATATCTCGAGTAGGTAATGATTTAATACTGAATTTATGAAATGAGTTGAAAAATTTTCATCTTTTGTGAGCCTTGGTGAGCAAAAGCGAAACAGTTTCATAAATTAATATTAAATCATTACCCATTTGAGATTTTGTTTATCAGTTTTCATTTCAATGGAAATAGTTTAGAGAGAAAGAAGAAGAAATAATTTCATTCATTCTGACTCGTATGCTGCATCTTTAACTTGTTGTGAATAAACAAATAGTCCCATATGCTAGTTGCATTAATAATGCACAGTTCTAGAACAAGTAACATTTAAACAGATTTTTTTTTTGCAAATTATAATTGAAAGAGCAACTGTTCATCCAAATCATTAGAACATTGGACACAGGCAACATCATTTTTCAACACTGGATCTCCACAGGAAATTCATGTATGATGTCACAATCTCAGGTTAGATGAGCCATAAATTGTGCACTGATTTCGATGAGAATGTTTGCCATGTTTCCACTGAAAGTATGTCAGTTCTATTACTAAGCATTCCAGATATTGGATATTCATGTAACGGGATGATTACTGGATGCTGAAAATCCAGATGTTATGTATTTGTGACCAGATATTTGCATTATTTGATTTGGAACAGCGCTGTTGACATAGACATAGACAAATTTTATTTAGAGTCAGAATTGCATCATATAACAAGAAACATTAGCTTGTTGGAGTTATTTTACTGTGTAAAAAAATGCATTGGTCAGATAACTTTCTGTCATTTGTAAGACCAGCATTTGTCCACATTCTTCCGTAAACAGGTGAGTTTATTTACTCCTATAAGTTAACATTTAAACCTCGTTTGTCATAATGTGGGATCCATTACTGGTTTGGATCCCACCCACCCCAGCCATCAGTCCATTGATCAGTACCCTTAATTTTATTTGTAGTGAACCCCTGTGGGGTTAATCAGCCATATTCTGACAGACATAACCTTTTTCCCCAATCCCTATTGAGCAATTAAATTTAAAAAAATGTTGATAAAATTTCAAGGTCTTGTTTGGGACCAATCAGATTCACATAAAGTGATATGTTAACATGCTGATATATGAAAAATATTACACTGCACATACTATATGTAAAGTGTACCAACTATGTGATCAGTATAAAATGTATAATGGTAGACATTTACTACAGTACAGTTGACAGTGTCTGTTCCAATCTTATCATAAGGATTTAAATTCTCCTATTGTGCCAAAAATGTGTAGAGTTTATTGTTTTTCTTACTCTTGCATGAGTTTTTATTGCATGCATACTTTTATAATGTATTAAAAATAGGAGCATCCATAGCGTTCATTGAATTTTTAGCTTTTAATTGTATGTACTTATTAATATTTCAGCTTCATTGACATTTCAGACTTGAACTTAACAACTCACTGTAGCAATTTGTATTTGGTGAAAGAATGTGTACTCTGCTCTAAGTATGTTTCCATCTACTTTTAGATACATGTGTAATAAAATTATAAATAAAAAAGATGGTAATTTGACCAGCTACTCATTGATGTTTAGTTTTTTATGGCCATAAGACACAAGTGTGCTTATGGTATGGCCTTTTATCCATCCTGTGTCATTCAGCATTTGTCCAACATCCATCATGAGTCATCCAGCATCCATCATCAGTGATGGCTATTTTCAGCTTTTTCTAAACAAAAAGATGCCAGACCAATTTAAGTCACTTAGCATACTGGCATAAAGGCCTTTTGAGCCTGTACAGATGATGATGATCCACCAGGAAAAATAACTTATTACTAAAACAGGGTTCGCAAGGTCTTGAAAAGTGTGTGGTTTTATTGAAAAGTGCTTGAATTTTAGGGTGGCTCCAAAAAGTACTGGAAAAGTGCTTGAAAATACTCAGTAGTCCTTAAAATATGCTTGAATGTTGAATAAATTCATTCCATTGAAAAACAGTTTTCAGAGTCGTACTTAAATATTAAGAAAGGTAATGAAAGGTAAGTTAAATAGTTAAAAATCCAAATATGCTAGGTCATTTATGTATTCAGTCAAACTTCAGGTTGGTTCACTTATATTGTACTTGGTCTCATTTGTGATTGTAACCACCAGATGATGTAAATGAATTTTGCTGTCTTAACTGCTCCATTATGGCATGTAAAAAAAATGTCCCTCAGGTGCTCTGTTTTGAGAAGTATATTTCAAGGCAGGGTTGTCCCAAGTGATGTACACACTATATATGGGAAGGCCAAGGCATAAAGAAAAAGGTTTCTGTTGTGTCTGTTGAAAGATATTAGATCAGTGATAGCAGAGGTCACCCCAAGTTCAATTCACTGTTGGTGAGAATATTACCATCGACTTTGTACCAATCATAGTAATAAAAAAATACAAGACTCAGTGGTATGTTTCATGCCTTGCTACATCTAAAACAACATTTATTCTTTGGAGGAAAAATTGAAGTAGTTCGGAGGCGGGATCATCAAACTTGTCGAGTCCATTTTCAACAGGATATGGTTTTCAGTGAGAGAGTTCTTGCAACACCGGGGATTATTCAGTGCAGCAGCAGACTTGATCCTGTTCAGCCTTCTTTTTATGCCCCCTTACAAATGATGTTACTAGCACAATGGTGCCCATTTTCAAGTCCCTTGTTCATACAGTCATGATCACACCTGAGATACAATCATTCCTGTGTCAGTAATGCAACTAAGGTTGGCTGATCATGTGGGGTCCCGCTGGAGATGCCCCAAGCGGAAATAATAGTGTGTACATAAGGTTGGGTGCCCACTTGTTGCTGGACTTCTCTACTGTCAGTAGCACGTGGGAGTCAACAACTTTCACTTCTGGAAGGATCAACTCTCAGGCAAAACAATCTGACAACTCTATGGTGACCTGCCTCCTCAAACGGAGGCACCATACCACTTGATCTGTGTGTTTGGATTAGGCAGTTTCTATTTTGGGGCAACAACCTCCATATCAACATACATGTCAGACACATTTCCAGCAGACTCTGTGTTGACATTCAATCCAGGAAAGGCCAAGTCATTCAAACAGAATGGTCTCTCTATCAGTCGGTCTTTATTTGGATCTGTGCACTTTGGGGCATCTGATGATCAATCATTTTGTGACAAGGTGGAATCACAAGTTGTCTACCTTCATCTCTCCAGTTCCAGGCCCAGAGGCTTGAGCTGTGGATGCTCTGTCAATCAGTTTGGAGGGGTTATGAGCATTTGCCTACCTTTCCACAATCATAGTACAAAAAAATAATCCAGAATTAGGGCATCAGAAATGCAAGATGATTCTAATAGTCCCTCTCAGATGGCTCTTTGAAGAGAAACTGTTGGCTCCAATTACTATCAAAGGCTACTGACACATTCCAGCATCATGGTAGATTTGATATTGGGCATGATAAAGATCTATTGGATATTTTAGCTAATTTTGGTTTCAATCTACCAAAATCCTTCACTCTATTTCCAAATAGGAATCTGTCCTGGGTTTTAACATGGTTAATTCAGATAAATAGGGCTGCACCCTTGGAATCAGAGACTTTATTCAGTGGTTTTATCCTGCCATTGCATGTCAGGTTTTGAAGGACCATCAACACAGGTCCCTTTCTTCGATTACTTACCTGTCAAAACCAACCAGTAAGATGTTGTTTTGTGGTTAAACACCATTTCTGAGTGCAAGATAGGTTATACATAACAGTGAGTATAACTGGTGCAGGAAGAACCAGGACCCCCTCTCCAGCAACTTTCTCACATACCTACATTGTCTGGGCTGGAGACTTGGACCAACTCAGACAGAGGTGAGATGGGAGTGATTGGCAAAGGTGAGTGCTTTAGATCACTAAGCCATCAGTGGCCCCATGTGTGAGCTGATTAATGAGAGAACACAACCTGGTTGAGCCATGTGGCAGTCCAGTTTAAGAATGAGTATTGTTACATTGAGGGATTTAAACCTAAGTAACAAGATTATGTTAAACTCAAGCATTTGAGTTTTCCAAAATATAATCTTTTAAAAAAAATAAAATATAAAATCAAACAAAGCGAAAGAACTAAATATAAATTAGAGTGTATGAATTCCTAGAATGTCATCCTAATAATCCTAATTGTACTTTCAATTTCTCACTAATCCAGAACTGTTCCAAGGTGTTCCAAACGAGGATTCCAATGTGCTTATTTGTTACTGTGCTAACACCACTGAATTTAACAGAATTATTAATCCAGATGTTTTTACTTAAATGTTATCTTGTGAACTTAGAATATCACTGAAATCCTTGTAGGTTTCACATAATCTGATGTAATTAGTTAAATATTCAAATCTTTGAATATAATCACATAATCCCAAAGTAGTGACTGTATAAATCAGTGTTTATCCACTCAGGTATATCCAGTGAATATGTAAATATAAATCACTATTTTCTTTGCAATGACTCTTGTGAATATTAGCCTACCATACAAGAATAAAATAAATGGTGCATATGGTCATTATATAGCATCCATTTAGTTTTCAAAAAAACAATTTCTGATTCATAATAATTTCTAGAATAAATTAAATTATATTATTCCCTTTCACAGTAACTTGGTTGTCAACATACAAAGACAGTCCTATTCTGACCTTCAAATCTCATTGAACCAATCAAATGCTAGAATTCATGTTAACTCTCTATAGGGGAATAGCACAATAAATTACATGCTTTGTTTATGTGACCCCCATTCATACGCTGGTAATTCTTGACCTACTTAGTTGTTAACTTCACATTAGCGATTGGCTTTCTCATAAATGAAACTCTTACAACAAAGTATACATGTACTTTTACTATAGTACTAACCATTGAATTAAAGGATTTAAAATATAACTTCACAGACTTAAATGAATTAAATAAAAATTTTATTATAAATTCAAAATATGATACATAATCCTGTGACAGTATGCAATTTCAATGGCAAAGTAGCCACCTGTTCTATAAGCCTACTCTGCAACAATTGTACTTAAGACAAAAGCTGCAGAGACAAGGGCAAGGTGAGGAATTCTACTGGCTTCTCCCTATTTTCCAAGTTAGGGGTAGGCATTCCTATGAACACCTCACCTCTCCTGCAGTACAGTGCATCTCACTTCCTTTAATACAAGTAGGTGCTCAGTTAGCCCTCTTTTCAAAGGCCTGGTCAGACATTATGGAAGATTGGCAGGTCCTTTCCATTATGAAGGAGGTTTTACGACTGTTATTTGCAGAACTCCTTGTCAATGAAATGTAATCATATTAAGGGAAGAGTAGAGGCAGTAGAGAGTGTTGAAGACACCCAGTCACCTGCATTCTAATCCCAGATATTTATGGTACCCAAAAGTGCATGAAACACAGGTTAACTATAAATAACAAAAAAAACCCCAACAAATTTCTGTGAGAGGAAACTTTCAAGATGGAAACAGCAGCATCAATTTAGAAAAGTATCAGACCTGGAGACAAGGCAGTTGCCACTGATCTCGGAATGTTTATTTCCACATACCAATCTTTGCCCCCCCTCCCACATGAGGTGGTTCAATTCTGAGCCATGCCATTTGGTCTGGCCTCCACATACAGGCTCTCCATGACAGTGATTGGAGCAGTGGCTGCACATGTTAGGTTTTTGGTGATGCCTCTGTCGAGTAATTCATTCACTGGCTGCTGCACAACATCAACAACCAGTCCCTATTATGTCATATGACCAACTGTCAGTCTATTCTAACTCAGCTAAGACTTGTTCCCAACCTAGAGAAATCAATCTCATTCCTTCTAGAATGAATTTCCATACCTTTCTGGGTCAGATTTGTGCTCCCAAGGAAAGGATAGACAAAACTCTGGATTTGTTCAGGACTTACAGGCCAAGACTTTGTTGGCAACTAGATTTTATCTCTTGTCTGGAAACTTGGAACTTCATGGTATATCTGGTACCCCAGGGGGAGACTCAATTTACGTCTTTAGTTCCTCCTCTTGGCAATCTGGAAACCACATAAGGATTCACTGTAGATCAAAATTTCTCTAGGGTTGACTTTATGTAACTCTTCAGGTTTTGTATAGACAAAGACAATTTCTGATAGTAGCTGCTCTGCAGGTCCCGAACCACAGTTCTATTTGTACACTGACACTGTGACATCAGATTTGGCAAGGGGTGGGATTTTGAGTGGAGCTTGTTTAAAACCAAAAGGAATACTTCTTCAGGGCCATTAGTCCCAGTAAGAGTCCCTCTCCTAAACATAAACAATATGGAAATTGTAACTCCTTCTCTCTGCATGGAAGTCGGAAGCCTTCTCTTGTCATGGAAGCCTGGAACCTTCTACACTGGGCAGAGTTAAAAGGGACTACACTCCAAATTTATTACATTCTAGGAAAGAAAAATATCCATGTGAACAGTTTCTCCAGATCAGTGAAGGTAGTCCTAACAGAATGGTCTCTCCATCAAGCAGCTGCAGACTTTCTGTTCATCTTGTGGGAGAAACCTCTAGTGGACTTGTTTGCAACAAACCTCAACAGGATGCTTCTCCTTTATGTTTCCATGTTCCCAGACCAAAGTGCTTGGGCAGTGGATGCCTTGAACCTGAGGTGTGGTTGACTGCTGGTTTATGCATTCCTACCCTTCAGGTTGATTCCACATGTACTCACAAAGTCAGGACATCTACAGCTCAGATTATGCTGATAGTACCTCTGTGACAAGAAAGGTTTTGGTTCATCAGTCTCCTTAACCTTTGATCACTCAACCAAGAGTGTTGCCTCAGTGTAAGAATCTGATTCTGTAACATAAAGATACTCTGCTCCACATCAGTACTCATGTTCTCTACATTCACATTTGGCTCATCTCAGTTGAACTATCTCCTAAGCAAGGATGCTGACTGCATTGTCCAGGCCCAGAAATGTTCAGCGTCTGAGGTATAACATGCAAAGTGGATGACTTCTTTCTACTATTCCTTTTGAAAGAGAGATCTTGCCTTGTCTCAACAATCAAAGGTTATAGGGTTTCCCACTCAGAACTACTTAAATTATCCCAAGGTCATTCACTGGCTGAGATCTTCATTGGCATATCTTATTAAGTGCTTTGAGCTGCAAAGACCAGTGTCTTGCTTATTGATGGCAAGATGGACTCATGTGTTTTATAGGCTTTGACTTAAACCTGATATGAACCTTTTAGCGTGGCTTCATGTGAAATATTACACTTAAAACTATCTGAAGTGTATAGAAGTGATTTGTCAATAGAGGAGGAATGTTTATTGTTTAGTGGGAGCTACAGTTCTGTTTCCTTGCTATGTCAGCAAGATTTTCTTACCAGAAGAGAGCTTCACTCAGTGGAGATCCCCAGTCTAAGTTTCATCTGTGCTGGGAATCATGAAGACAGACTCCTTTGCCCAGTTAGAATACTTGGGTTCTGTTTAGCAATTCTAATGGGAGAAGAAAGGGTGAGAAAAGGCTTTTTTTTTTTCCCCATAAGGGGCACAGCTGATATTTCAGCATACACCATCACCAGATGGATTTCACTCACCATCAAGAGATTTTATTGTTCTCTCACTGAGAGAGCCCTCTCATTAATGAGGATAAATGCTCAAGAAGCAAGGGCTATTGCTACTTCCTTAGTATATTTCACATATGACCACCTGTTTTACATTCAGTCATTAGCAAATCAGAGTCGAGTGTTATATATATTTAATTTAATTGTTTGTCTGTTAGTTTTAATTTTTTTTAATTCCATTTTCTCGGGAAATATAAAAGTGCTCTGAAAAAATTCTTGGATAAGACATTGATTGGAATTTATACTGAATTCAAACCTGGAATAATATTTTTGTGATTCAACAAGAGACTTTTGACACATCAGTACAATGCAGACCATAACAGACACATCATTGCCTTCAATTTTAAATCTCTTCGGGACTTGAACTGAGCTTTATTCAGGACTTTTTATTACTAGGACTTGTGTCTTTAATTCTTGGATTATTTTTGGATTTAATTCGCAAAACCGTAAGTTCTTTTCATTTTTCACTTTGTATTCTAGGGAAATGAATTATTTGTTAAATTTTACAAAGCTTGTTGTCTTCACTCTTTTCTGTTACTTATTTTAAGTGCATAGACTTGTAACTAGGTATATTTTTCTGGGTCAAATAGTCACTGCATGAACAGTGACCCAGACAGCTGCTTCTTAACACCAGTTGAGTGGTTGTGGACATGGTGAGTAATCATTATTTTTGTTGCTCATTTGCAGTCCGTCAGCCTCCCTTCTTACTTGCAAATTCAAGCACACAATAGTGACAGGTAAACATATTAAAATCTAGTTTTTGAAGGGGGTAAAGTTAATTTTAATTATGTAATACTTACCTGTCACTTTTGCCATAGGCCCTCCTCCTATGTGGATGTCTTTCATTAGTTGAGGTCGTAGAAAAGAATATTGCACTTGGGCTATGGATGTAAGGTTGACTCGGTCGATGTGCATATTTTAGAATTTTATAGAATGGAAGAATGGTACATTTGGTATGGACAAGGTCTTTATTGCAGTTGCAGACAGGATAAGCTACACAATTTTGACATTCAAGTATTAGATAATTAAAATTAGTTGTATCCCCCACCAACACGCAAAACAATAAATTTTTTCTAATTGTTCATTGTCCTTTGTTTTCAGACCCTTGTACCCCTGATAGCTGTTCTAACCCTGGCAAGACTTAGTTGGGTTAGGTCCATGGTCCCTTCCAAGAGAGGATTACTAAGCCACGAGTGAGGAGTAGCATCCTCTCATAGCCTATTACCTAGTGATGACAACAGGCAGATTGAACCACTATGTTCTAGCTCTGTAAGATTTGAGGACGGGTCCTCCTTCAGATCACCGTTGCCTGAATAGTCATTAGTCAGTGATGGGTGACTGTTCACCAAGCAGTTTGTGAGTACTGATCATTAAATCTCGGTGGTATGGGGACAGAGATTGGGTTGAGACCACCTCTCACCAGACTACTGATTTTTGGAGACTGAGAGTTGGCCTCAGTGCACCATACTTGACAAGAGAATTGGATCAGCATCCCCTTCTTCCCTCTAATCTCACATAACTTTACAGGATGTGAAAGCATCTCTTTCAGGGAAGTAGATTGGCCTATCCAATTATGTCGCAGTGGATATCAGACCAGGGCTCATCTTGCAGGTCTTGGCCTGACATCATCTATTTATAAAGTTGGAACAAAAAGGATGGGGTCCCTGAATGACCAAGTGGTCTGAAGCGCTCACCATTATGGATCACTGCCATCTCACCTCTATGTGGGTTCAAGTCTTGGGCTCGCCCAGTGTGGGTACGTGAGAAAGCTTGCCAGTAGCTTCTCGTGGGTCGGTGGTTCTTTCTGGGGTTTTCCTGGTTCTTCCTCCACTATTTATACTGGCCGCCATTTATAGCCTCTCTGGTGCTGAAAAATGGTGTTAAACCCTATAACAACAACAACATAAAAAAGGATGGAGGAATCTGGTCTTTTTCCCAAAAATGCTCAAGGAGGGTCAAGAAACATTCTTGTCCTTTTATGACATCTGCCAATTAGAACAATTCCCTCATTCCACATGAAGAGTTATGGGATGAGGCTTTCCCAAACCTAGTCAAGGAACCAAAGCAAGTTTAGCCCTCTACCTCACCTGTCATTTGCTAGACAGGATTGCTGGAAAGGCACATGGAGGAAGTTTGTGACCCCTTTTCCCTCTCACCTGTGCTGTATTCCTCATCCAATAATTATCATAGGTACTAAACTAGCTCTCTTTTCAGATGTCTGGTTGAGCATAACAGACAATGGATGGGTACTCTCTATAAATGGAGGATACCAGCTTCAGTTCCAGGAATATATCCTGACAAGGACCCCCATTCTATTCCACCAGTCAAATCTGGTTTAGTTAAAAGAAGAGGTGCACTCAAATAATCAATATCCAGCCTTTTACTCCTGGGTTATCTAAAGGCAATGGTTGTGGAAGATGTGTACTCTCTTCTACAGAAAAGCACGTTAGAGAGGGTGTCAAATGACAAGGCTCCAGCTTTCTTTTCTTAGATTTCTTGGCATCCAAGAAAGTTGGAAAGTTTTGGCTTATTATTGACCTTTTTGACTTATCAAGTTTCTCCAGAAGGAGGATTTCAAGATGTTGACCACAACTAGAGTCAGAAATGCCATGAGGCCTGGCAATTGGGCAGTCTTCATCACCAGCATGAGTACTTTCACATCTCTCCTCATCACAGGAAGTACTGCCAGTTTTGTCTAAACTAGAAGTTTTTCCAATTTCTCACTGCCATTCAGCCAAGCATTCACACCAATAGCCTTTGTCAGAGTAATGGGACTAGTTGCTGTTCACCCATGGTCACTGGGGACTCTTATCCTCCAGTATTTTGATGTCTGGTTGATCCATAATGTCTTCTTAGAATCCCTCAGACAAGTCTTATGACTCTGTGGTCTTAAACTAAGTAACAGAAAAGAGCGAAAATCAACAAGTTGTATAAAATTCAATGAAGAATTTATTTCCATGAATACATTGTAAAAATTTTAAAAAGAGCTTACATTATTGCGAATTAAATCCCAAATAGTCCTAAAAGTTCTATCGCATGTCTAAATGTATGAAGTTCTAATTGAATTCCAGTGGTATTCAAAACAAATTCTGATATTGAATATGCTGATGTGTCAGTAGTCTTGAATATGCCAATGTGTCAATGGCCTGGAATATGGTGACATGTTAACAGTCTTTGATGTATCACAATAATATAATTCAAAATGTCCATGACTAAATTCACTATAATTCCAAATTAATACTTGAGTCCTAGAAGTCTTATTAAACACTTTTGTAATTCTAGTGATTAATACCTTGAATAAATAAATCCACCCAAATTAAAAACTGAACACAACAATAAGACTGATTCCACTTTGGATGTTAATGTATGAATGAGTAATCCTAAACTAATTTATATACCCCTCCACTTGACACAGGTTGCAATTACCATTTTCTGGAAATACTCATGTCATTTTAGTGGAAAATTTTGGAACCTTCATCTGTCAGAATCAAGACTGTATCAATAACTCACACTGAAGTAAACATGTTTACAGTTTATAATCTGAATATTTAGCTGTGTATTATGTTGTTTACAAAATATCTCACTAGTCAGGTAGACCATTAACTTGATTTTGGACTAAGTACAGTTACAGAATATGGATATACATACATAAAATCATTGAGAAAAGCCAGCAAACAATACAGATTAAATACACAAAACACAAAGTCTGTCTCACTATAGGTCCTTGGTGACCCAACTAGGCCTAATATCAAACCTAAAGAAATACAGACCTTGCTCCATCTCAGGATTTTGTATACATTTGGATGAATTTCCTCAGGAGCAGGTGATTTGTCTATGTCCTGCTGGACAGAGTAGACAGAACCCTGGCCCTTTTGGAGGCACAAGACTTTTGGCATGCCTGTATCAATTCCCTTTGGGGACCTTGAACTAAGCAGCAGACCTGGATTCCATAGGAGACTGTAATCACACACCCTCCAGTTTCTCCTGGCAAACTGTATGCTGCAGGAATATCCTGACAACTCATATTTCTCTAGGGTATGATTTTCACCACCTCTTGAGTTTGCGAGCACTCTCCGATCTATTCACTGATTTTGGGTGGGACACTCACTCTGAGAAAAGGATTAGTTCTTCAGGGTTTGTAGTCCTGCAAAGAATCTACCCTATGAATAAAGAAATTGGAAATGAGTGCCATAATTTTAGCACTGTAAGGGTGTATCAACCATGTAAGGAGTTGCTGTGTGTTGCTTTCCTCTGACAGCACATTTGTGATACTATACCTCTTGCAACAAGGAGACATGCATGCCCTTTTTTTGTATGGAGATTTGGAACTTCCTTTGCTGGGCAGTGTCAGAAGGGATTATCCTGCAAGTTTGTCACATTCTGAAGAAGAAGAATATTTTGACGGACATTCTAACCAGAAAAGACAAGGTAGTCAGCTTGAAAGCTCTCAGCACCAATCTGAGTTAAACAACAAGCTCCCTTTTTATGTCACAGACAAGAGGGTGTGGGCAGTGGATTCCTTCAGCCTGAAGCGTGATCATCTGTTTGCTTATGCCTTATCACCATTCAGGATGATTACACTTGTGCTCCATGAAGTCAGGATCTTGATGGCTCAGATACTTTTGATAGCCCTGTTGACCCAATGATTGTGGTTCATCAATCTTCTTGACCTGTTGGTAGATTGCCTGAGGGCACTACCTCAGAGAAGGGACCTTCTATCACAGCACAGGGGTTTTCTTCTGCAAAATTGTCCAAAGATTATCCATGTTCACCCTGGTTTATCTCAAGTGATTTATTTGCCAGGGCAAGTTTTTTGAGCAAAGTTGTCAAGTGCATCATTCAGGCCAAGAGATGCTCTGCATCCAAAGTTAATGATGTCAAGTGGAGAATATTTTGCAGTTGGTGCAGTAGTAAATGCATTAATCCTAGCAGTCCCTCTATGAGCACAGTGGCTGATCTTCTTCTTTTCATTTCAAAGAGAGGAAATGCTTGGTTTCTTTATTAAAGGTGCTAGGGCAGCCCTATCCAAGATGCTATAATTTTCAAAAGGACTGGCCATTTGTTCAGATTCTCATATTTCCGACCATATCAGGTATTATGAACAGCAGAGCCTGATGTTTCACTCACTAATGCCCAGATGGGATCCCTCATGTGTTTATGGTCTTTAACTAAACACCCCTTTGAACCTTTGGGTGACGCTTCCTTTGAAGATCTTAACCTTTATTTTTGCAGTCCTTAATGTCTTCAAAACAAAGAAGCAAGCTTCATGCTCTGTCTATTGAAGAAGGATTTTTACAGTTCAGAGAAAATTATGAGTCAGTTTCTCTTCTTTATCGACCAGGTCATTTAGCAGAAACACAAAAAACAGTCTTCCTTCAGTAGTTTCACTCCCTAGGTCCTGTTTCAGTTGTGTCTGTTCTGGGGATGATAAATATAAACTCTAATGCCCAGTTAGGGTTTTACAGTTCTATTTGGCTGCCTCTAGAAGGAAAAGAAAAGGTAAGAAATGTCTTTTTCTTTCCCTTAAAGAGTTCGACTGATATTTCAGCATCACTTTATGGGTGGATTGCCCTAGTGATCAAAAGGGCTTATCATTCTCTCACTGAGAAAGATCTTTTATTCATGAAGATTAAAGCCCATGTGGTTCAGGCCTTTGCTGTCTCATAGGCCTGTCTAACTCCTTTGTCATTGGAGAATGTTATGAAAGCCACATTTTGACTGTCACACATTCCTTCTTTCTTCTTCATTCATTCTTTGGTGCACCTGAGTGATGGAAGTTTTTCCTTTGGGTCAGTAGTCATGGCACAAGAAGTAGCACAAGCAGATATCAACTTGAGCTACTGGACATTTCTACTGTAAGTGTGATTATTTTCCTTATTTGTACCAGTTCTTGATTCCATCTGCCTCCCACCACTCTGGCAAACTCATCTACATATTGTAAGAGGGAACATATTACTGATATTAAAATGTAGTTTGTCGGTGGGTAGTAAAACTAATTTTTATGTAATACTAATCTGTCACTATTCTCAGATTACCTCCTCCCCACCCCACTGTGATGTCCGAAAGTGTGTGTACATAAAGGGATGATGGTTGCACTTGGGCCTATGATGTAGGGAACAGCCTGGGTCTGTGTTCTTCTAGTTCTGTCCTTTCTAAAACTTACCATCTAACGCAAGAATAGAGTTTATATGGATGAGGACAATTTCTGTTCCAAAAAGGTAAGATATGTAATAGCAACAGGTATTACATCATTAAAATTAGTTTTACCCCACCCCAGCTACATTTCAATTTGAAATCAGGTCAAATTTAACTGTAGCAACAGCACTAACTAGGTAACCTTCCTCAGATCAATAAATGTGCAAGCTTCTTTTACTGGTCAGAGCAACAGTTGTCTTTCCATTCAGTATTAATAATTACTCAAATAAAAACTAATATCTACCTAATTTTGCAGGTCGTGGTCACAGGAGGATTGGGTCAGATGAATATACAAGAGTTGGCAGTGATTACAGTGGTTTAACTCCACCCCTACTCGCCACTGGCTCCCCACAGACTCCGCAGTCACCAGTGCATCATGTCAGCACATATCCTGGGACACTTAACCACATGGGTACTTCCTCAAGGGAGACAACTCCACAGAGAACTATATCATACCAACCACCAGGAGTGAAAGACCCTTCAGTTGTCTCAGCATCAATACGACCTGCATCCTGGACATCAGAAGTGCCCATTGTTCCAGTTTCTCCTCAGCCTTCAGGTCAGTATTAAGGGAAGGAAATATTTTGTTTCTTAGTAAAATGTTACTCTTGCCTAAAATTTGTGATGCATAACTCTAGATAGTGTATTTGCATATTCTCTGCATATAAATTGACTAAAAATGCATAAAGAATTTTCCATAAGCATTCCATATACACAAAACTGTTTGATTTTAAGTATGTTTGACCAGCCATAAGCATTATCAGTGTCTTTTACGGCACATTTGTTACAAACTATGTGGTTTGGACAGTTTCTGTATGTTCAGTCGATGTATGTATTCATTGTACTCAATAATGGCGAGAACCATCATTGACATTGAGTGTGTGCTGAGTAAATGTCTGGATGATTAATGATGTATATCATAAGTATGATGTTGACAAATTACCCTGGCAAAAGTTTAAGAAAAAACATTATTAGTTCCAAACCAGGCAGTAAAGTACCCACTTTATTAAAATCTTATTGAGCTCTGGTTGATTGAATAGACACTTGCTAAGAAGTCTTACTAGAAAAAAAAAATTGTTTTAGGTATGTAACACCTGTGGATGAGTTTTAATTTTCATACAGGTGAATTATTTTCAGAGTGAGATTATAGCACCACCAGTTAAATACATTTCATTTCTATTATCTGATACATCTCCACTTTCAAAATTTAATTTTTGCATGAATCAGTGTATTAAAATCATGTGCAATGTATAAATATACTCGTAACAGATACAAGGAGTTGTAATATGCAGAGAAGCTAAGCCATTTTTGAGTGCAGAATTATTCTTTATAATAGTCGAACCTTGCCTTCCTAGAACTTCTCCAAGAAGACTGGAACAGATTGAAAGCATACTGTATTGCACAGTAATTTGGGAGCAGATGCAAACAGAAATATTCACTTGGCTCCTGCTTTTCATTTCCCTTTGCTAGTTTTCATTTCTATCACAAATTCAAAAATTGGTTATTGGTTTTCTGATGAAGTTCATTGCATTAATACCTCTTAGCAAGATCTAAAACCACTTGATGAGGATATTTTGGAAAAAATTCCACTATTGACAGTAATCTAGACTTGTATCCAGCATACATTCCTTACCTGCTTTAATTATTTATACATTGATATTTTATATTTTATGAGTATTAGATAAAAAAAATTTTAAAGCAAAGCACAATTATGAAAACAAGTTCAGTCATTTTTTTGGTTTCTATCTTGTCATCAGATGTGCACAGCAGAAAATATTTGGATGCATGAAAGAATTGTTTTGAGGTTAGAAGTATCAAGACGAGCAATAAGGGTCCTTTGTAACAGTATTTGAAAAGAGGAGGGTAAAAGAACATTAAAATTAAGAGGTAGCGATATGTACAATCATACAGGTTTTAGAACTATACATATATATTGACCTTGCATCTCTATAATTACTAACACTATACTGTCAAATTTATCCATCCTAGAAATTTACAAGAGAAATTTTATAAATAATAATTATATAGTAATAATAATAATAATCTTTATTTAACATAACTTTTCATTGTTCAACTTGTAACATTAACAGTTATTAGCTATTTTGCCAGAAACAACAGTTGTAACAAGCTGCTTGACAAGCTTATGCACAAGTACATTGCTGAAGGTACTTGAAACAGCCAGTTGGTACTTAATAATAATAATGAGGACTTTGTATAGTGCCTAATCTTTAGAAGCTCTAAGCGCTTTACAACATTTGACAACACTTAAAAAACATATATAATGATATGATTACAAAAATAAAAACAAACACCACGAAATTAGAAACAGAAAAATATGCTGTAAATATTTAAGGCAAGGATACATTATTAGGTCTTTAAGTCTGTTCTTGCAGTTGAAATAGGTGAGTTTTAAGAGCGCTCTTGAATGAGATCACTGTGTCTTTGTGTTTAAGTGCAGTGGGCAATTCGTTCCACGTTGCTGGGCCCTGGTATTCAAAAGAGCGTTGTCCATATGATTTCATCTTCATAGTGGGAATAATGAGAATACGAGTGTCAGAAGAGGAGCATAAGCATCTTGCAGGTGTGTATACATGGGTGAGGTCAGATAGGTATGTTGGACTGGGAGCCCGTCAGTGAAACATAGCACAGAGAACAAATTTTGTGTTTAATTCTGGATCGTTTGGATAGCCAGTGTAGGGTACAGAGCAGGGGAGAGGCGTGCTCTGATCGTGGTACTCTAAGGATGATCCGAGCAGCTGTGTTTTGAACTTTTTGAAGTTTCTGAAGTAGATATTGAGACGAACCAGACAGAATTGAGTTACAATAGTCCAGTCTTGAAAGTACTAAGGAACACACAAGTGTTTTAGTGGCATCAACTGAAAGATACTTGCGAATGGAGCTGATGCGTCTCAGCTCAAGATATGCAGCCTTGCATATGTTCATGACATGTTGGTGCAATGAGAGAGTACTGTCAAGAGTAACACCGAGGTTTCGTACTGACTGTGTGAATTTAATGTTGGTGTTGCTGATATTTATTGTCTGAGGTAAAGGATGTGAATGAGAAAGTCTTTGTGTTGTAATCAGAATGGCTTCAGTTTTATCATCATTCATCTGCAGCTTGTTACATGTCATCCATGATTTCACATCGGAAATGCACCTCTCTACACCTTGGATGGTAGCTTCAACTTCAGCTGGATGGCTAGATCTGTATATTTGGGTGTCATCAGCATACAATTGGTGAGACACTGGATGATGATCTATGACACTTGAGAGTGGCTGAGTGTATAGAATGAAGAGAACAGGTCCAAGAACAGACCCCTGTGGAACACCACAGCATAGATCAATTGGGCTGGAGTGTTTTCCATTTGCGGACACAATTTGTGTCCTGTTGACCAAGTAGGACTTGAACCATAGTAAGGCCATATCATGAATGCCAAATACATGCTGGAGACGGTGAAGTTATATCTCATGGTCTATAGTGTCAAATGCTGCAGACAAGTCAAGGAGAATGAGGACTGTAATCTTTCCACCATCCAAAGCAGAGAGAAGGTCATTGACTACTTTCAGAAGAGTAGTTTCAGTACTGTGGCAAGGGCGATATGCAGACTGTACATTGCTAAAAAGACTGTTGGAATTCAGATGAGATACAAGTTGGGATAGAACAACTTTTTCTAAGATTTTGACATGAATGGGAGATTAGAAACTAGGCGGTAGTTCTTTAAATCATTATGGTCGAGTGTTGGTTTCTTCAGCAGAGGCTTTACAATGGCAGTTTTGTAAAATGATGGGAATTCCCCAGATGAGAGAGAGGTATTAATAACATCAGTTAGTGAAGGCAATATTGGATCCAAGCACTCTAGCAGCAGTGACATCGGAATCGGATCCAGTTCACATGACTGGTGCACTCTTCATCACGATTGTACGTACTAAATCCATAGAGACAGGTTCAAATGCTGCTAACGGTTGCCGCTGAAATTCTGTATCGCAACTGTATGGTGACGACGAGTCAACTGAAATTGTGTTGTCAAGTTTATCTCTGATGGTTTGTATTTTGTCACGGAAGAAATTTGCAAACAGGTCCGGAAGGTCGACTAGAGAGAAGGTAGCTGGAAGTGGTGTACATTTGTTCCTTGACAGTAACTTGTTAGTAATCTCAAATAGCTCTTTGCAGATGGAACTTTCCGTGATCTTAGTACTGTAATGGGCCAATTTTGCTGCATGGACTATGGATTGACTTAGAATTGACTTCATGATCTAATGGCTATGAGTCAGACTTTCTTCCGACTTGAGCTAATTTGTTCCCAAGGTTCTGATGGTGATCCTTTTTTAGCACATGCGAACATCAACTTCACAAGTTATAAAAGGATCAGGATGAGAACTGAAAGATATAATTTCTTTTCAGGACCTGGTTCCCTCAACCTCTCCAACTCTCTTTCTGACTCCAGCAATTTTGCCATGCATCTTGTATATCAGGCTCTGGACCACCAATACCAGGTAATATCTTGTTGATTCATGTGCATGTATGTGTGTGTTTTTGTCTATTGTATATATTCAACATTTTTTATTCAGCTGTCTCGGATTTAGTCTTCATCTTTTGATATTTCTCAAAAGACATCAAACATAACAGTGTTGCACCTATCTCCTTTTCTGTTTATCAGTCGATTGAACTTGCTTGTTTATGCTGCCTCCACTGTGCTACGAGAAGGGATGGCAGTTTTGCTGCTGTCAATACTTACATCAGCCCTGAATCCATTTTGATGTGATAGCATAAAGTTATTAAACTTACAGCCATGAAATGTAACACACTTTAGCAGTCTCACAAGTAGATGACGTGTTCAAATTTTATTATAAATGAAGCTATATTTAATGTAGTTATGGCTCTTTGTGATTTGGAGTTTAACAAGTCAGTCCAGAATTCATTTAGCATGATTGCGATTGCACAAAGAATATTCAAGGTATTGCTGAACATTTAATGGCAGTAATACATTACCTACCAATATTGCATTTCATGTCTTCTGTGTCACTAAGTCACACATCCAAGGTGCACATTATACATGATCATACATGATTCCTTCCTCCTATTAGAGTGGAAGGTTCTAGAAATGAGAAAGGAAGCTGGTCCCAGTATGATGCATGTGTCACCACCCCACATCTTGTTTACTTCCTCATTTTACTTGGATCTGATATCAGTTAGACATTATGCTTCATGATTCTACCTTTCCTGTTGGTCTTCTCAACCTTTTTGTGGCAAGGCATTTACATATTTAGTTCATTTGAGTGTTTGTCACACATAGTCCTTGCTGCAGTCTAGTGTATTTTTTACATTTGTTTTTATTTTAGGGATTTTTTAAACATAATTTAGCACCCTGGTCAGTAAATGGTGGTGTTAAATTTACCAAGTGCCTCTTTATAGTACCAGCATGGGTATGTAATTCCAACCCATTTTCAGTTCCAGAATTTTTTTCCTTGTATAATTCTTTATTTTCTTTGCACAAGAGAGGACATACAGATAGCCCCATTGGATCACTCAGATCTCTTGCTTAGCTTGCACAGGTTACACACAGTTATCTGTTTTGTTGTTTGTGGACTTGTTATTTGTGGGACTAGGTGATAAATTGCCAAACATATAAAGGGAGGAGGATAGGCCCCCCCCCTTCCTCCTGATTTATTATCTCTTTCCCCTTTATTTGAGGTACAGGTAAACATATGCTACTCATTATTTAGTTAAGGGATTTTATTTCTTTTGTTTTTTTACAATTGTGCATTGCTTTGACAGGACATATAATAAATTGTTTCAACCCATTTGTAATCAAGAGTTTTATTTCCTTTTTTCATCCATTTGGATTAAGATTACATTCAAATTTTGTTTAAGTACTTGCTTCATCAATACCTATTGTAGTTGTTGCATATTATAAACATTGCTACCCTTTTGTAGTTCTGGAACTTTATTTTTTTTTTCATTTGATTGGTAAGAAGGTGACTTTAAAATATTTGCAGAAGTACTTGCTTTGGCAGTTACTTACAATAAATTCTGGCTTAGGGTAAGTATTGCTATATTTTTGTAGTTCCAAAATTTTACTTCCTTTTGAAAAAGATGATATTGCAATATTTGTGTGAAATACTTGCTTTGGCAGTACAGTTAATATTGTCAAATTAGAATATTTTTATAATATTTTTCATTTCAGAGAACTTGCTTCAGCAATACTGTACATACTTTACTATAAGTCAACCTACCCTCTCTTGTTTTAGGGCTACACGAAATCAGTTTCTCTGTGACCCTCCTATAAGTCTGAGTGTAGTTTGCAAGTCAGGTTCATCTCAAGGGGTGACTTGTCTTATAGGGTATAAAAATAGTTCAGAACGATCCGATTCACAAAATCCCATATGTTCATTCCATATATCTTACAAACAAATGGTGAAAGTTAAGTCCACATTTTTCTGATTCACAGTATCCTTTAAATGTCAGTATCTAATGTCGTCTGGTACAGAGTCCAAGATTTCATCTTCATTGTCTGATAAAGCTCAGACAATCTCCATCATTGTCTAGTCTTTGTAAATCATCATCTAGTCATTGTAAATATTATCCGAATCTTTTTCCTCAGTTTCACTAACATATGCAGATGCTTATGCGTGGATTGAGCTTGTCTTGCATAAGTAACATTTTCATCACACCGTCTGTAGAATCTATTAAAGGCTGCAACAGAGCATGTGTCAGTGGTACGGAAAGGTAACAGAAGTTTAAAAAAACATACTCTGTTACTTGGCACTGAGCAAGTATCAAGCTCATACTCGGTCAAAGGGTTGTCGCATGGGAGGACTCAGAACAGACTGTTCAGTCCCAGGAGAGTATGAAATCTTTCACTCCTCAGTTGCTGGAAGGTATGGGATATTTCTCTTCCTAAAGAAAAGTACTGCCTCAGTGGGAAAATTTCATTTTAGACTTTTGCAGGAGCATAACTTCTTGGTCCCAGTAGAATATGAGACACTCCGTGATTCCAGGAGAATATTGGACACTCCTTGATTCCAGGAGCATATTGAATCTGTCTCTTGTAAAACCAAGAGACAGAATGCTCCTGAAGAATCACATGTCTGTCAGGGTAGGAAGTCCTCAATCCCAGGAGGGTAAGGGATCCTTCTCAGAGTCCTATGGGACTCAGAAGAATACTCCTTGTTCCCAGGAGTATGGGATCATTTCCTTCTTTAGAGAAGTGTTCTTCTTAATCCCAGGAGGAAATGATATCCTTCTTTGAAATCTGCAGGACTCAGAGTAAGACTCCTTCAGCCCTGGAGGGTATGGAATCTCTCACATTGTAAAAACTTAAAATAATAATAATAAGGCCCAAGGATCCCTGGTGGTAGTGCAGACATAGTTAGGGTTCAATCCAAGGTCCCTTCCAGGGAAGGAAAAAGACAAACTTGGGATGAGAGTGAGTTGCATATCCCCAAACAGGGCCCCTCCAGATAGGGAGGGTCAGCATTCTCTCAAGACCCTTAGCCTGGTGAAGGCAATGAGCAAATTGCACCTCCCAGAAAAGCCAGACCTGCCAACCCTTACAATTTAACCTTAAGTCTTATGAAAATGACCCTCAAAATATGGACTTAGGAATGAAAGCAACATTTATGGAAATATGACTGTTACGGTCAAATCTGGATACTGGCTTGTCCATGTTTGATTTGGATCTGGATTTCATATTAAATTTAGTGGAGTTGATCAGAGAACCAGACTAACTTTACAGGAGTACCTAAGATGCCCTAAATTGTACATATTTTTTCATGCAAAATTTCTGCATGATTAGGCTGTTGCATATAGAATTTTAAAAAATGACATCCATACATGTTCAAGATGAATAGGAAAATAAGTCTTCAAAAGTGTTAATAGTGCAGAAGTATAAAAAAGAATATTCAGATCCTTGGGAGGGGTGAAAAAGTAGGAGGGCTAACAATTATGTTTATTGGATATGGGTTGACTTGAGTATGCCTCATAACAGGAGATATGATCGCCATTGTCATGTGAAATAAAACAAACTCCAAGGATTACGTGAAGTTGAGATACAGCAAGAAGTCATTGAACTCGACATGGTTCAGAACTGTAGTCTGTAAATCTATACTAGAAATAAATAAGGTCTAAATGAACTTTGCAAATATTTTAGTTGAACATAAGTTTTGTATAGTCCCTGCATCAGTCTTGAATATAACTTATGAACTTCTTAAATGCATGTTTTCAACTGTTTAAATGCATGTTTTCCAACTTCACAATTACAGCACATGATATTTTTGCTGAACCTTACTGAAAATTTCTCTAACTTAAAGGAAAAAAAAACAAACTGTCTGATCTCTGCAAGTACAGTGTGACCCCACTGTAACACTGTAGTTGGGAGCCATAGGACTCGACTGTGTTATGAACTGAACCCTGTTATAAGCAACTACGTACAATACCAACAAATTTTCAGGGTTAGCAGCCAGGGGTGGGGGGTAATGAAAGCGGGTGCAGAAACTTGTGCTTCATTGGCATAATTACCATTTTAAATCAGTGTATATTAAATGAGAAAAACACCTGCAGTGATAACAGAGATTGCATATATAATATATTACTTTATTCAGAGAACCACACATTGGTACATACATGTGTATAGTTTATATATACATATTAAATCTATAGCATGAATAGAGTATCAACACCGTGTACTCACCCATGAATCTCATCACATACATTGAATCCACAATACAAGTATTTCCATCAAAAATATCCGCACACAGATTTAAAATATTCAATAATTTTGTCACAGATCATTATGTGACTGAATTTAGTGGAAAAATAAATAGGAAATATTACGTAACGAATGATGAAACAGTATGTCTGAAGGTTAAAAAACGGTGTCTGTATAAATTTCATACTGCTAAATTTTCTCATCCGTGAATTGTAATACTTTATTATTGTTTGAAAAAATCAGTGATTTTCAGCTGCTTTCTGCCACTGTCACGTTTGCTCTTGGCAAAGTCAATCATATTTCTCAACTGAAGAATTCGAACATAGTCAATAACTTGCGTCTCCATCCATCTCAAAGCACACTCTAAACTTTTGGCTGCTTCTTTTGCTGATGGTGGATTATCCTCAGGTGTGGTGTCCTCACTGTCATCAGAAGCATCACCATTGCCATCATCACCATTGGCGTTGTTGAACATAATATTTTGAACAATTACTGCATCTGAAATGTGGTCTGCAACTGGGCAGTTATTATAAAAAATGAGTCATTCATTAACACTGTCACATGACTGCATCGGCTTCCCAAATGCCCTCTCAGCCTCAAACACATCATTCTCAGAAAATCCATCAAATAAACTATCATCATCATCACCACTGTTATCCTGAGTAATAGTAAATGCTGCCCCAAGTCCTTTCTCCCAGCATTTCTCAATGCATCTGGGCGTAATGGCATCCCAAGATTTGCCGCCAAGGTATTACTTCTTTCACATTTAAACTTTGTAGTGTCACCTGGACAGAGGTTTCATCACAAACAATCTTTTTCACAAGTTCTCTTCTATAATTCATTTTAAAAACTGATATTATGCCCTGGTCCAGAGGCTGAATCCTGGAAGTTGTATTCTTTGAGGGAAGCTGGCTTTTATTTTCCCATCCTTACTAACCAGGCTGTCTGTGGGTGGGTGTGTGGGGCAGTTGTCCAATAATAACAATGCCTTTGGCTCCATCTTCAGATTACTGAGGTGGGATTGAACTGCTGGTACGAATTCATTCTGAAACCATTTTTCAAACAAAGCAGCTGTCATCTATGCATTTTTTGTAGCATCATATGAAAATGGTAGGGTCTTCATATTCAAATGATGGAAGCACCTAGGAGACTTGAATTTTCCGATACATAGTGGTTTAAGTTTGTGTCTTCCCGTTTTATTGCCACAAAACAGCAAAGTTAATCTCTCCTTTATTTTCTTAAACCCTTCATGTTTATGTTCATCTTTGTTCACAGCTAGGGTGGTGTCTGGCATCATTTTGTAGCACAATCCAGTTTCATCACAATTGTAAATCTGCTCTGGGGAATATCCATCTTCCTCTATTATTTCCCTCAGTTCATCTGAATAGTTCATAGCAGGTTCAGAATCTGAAAAGCGGATTTCTCCAGAAACTGTCATGTGGCTAATCCCATGTTGCTTCTTAAAACAGTTTAGCCATCCATTGCTTGCTTTGAAGCTGGAATCTTGCCCATGTAAGTTGGTGTGAAATTTTTCAGCTTGTGCCTTTACAATTGGTCCTGATATAGGCACTCCTTCAGCCCTAGTCTACACAAACCACTGATACAGGGCTGCATCAAGTTTGGTGTCTCCTGCTAGTCTTGCTTTCTTTCTCATCAATCTGTCACTTTCATGCATATCCACAACCATCTCTCTCAGTTTTGCTTCTTCCCTCTTCCATCCTCAGATTGTTGATTCATTCACACCTAAATCTTTAGCTACTTGTTATTGTGTAACACCGGACTTAATCCTGTCCAAAGTTTCAATCTTTTCTTTAACAGTAAAAGCTTTACATTTCTGTTTCCCATTTTACATTCAAAATGTCCACTAATTAACACTTTTACACCTATTAGTTTCAAAGACTACAAGAATAATTGTCAGTCAACAATGGGGGTATATTTGTAGGAAGTGGACAACATTATTCACTGGTCAACTGATTGCATAAAACAACACCGCCAAGCCACGTGTGCATGTTGGCGGCTTTCGTTTTTTTGATGTTTTATAAATTGTTGCCCCATAATTTGAACAAGTTTAGCTCAGCAATTGACTTTGATGATGAGCAATGTACTTAAATTAATTGATCTATAAATTCAGGTGAGAATCTTTTATTAACCGCCGCATTGTTTGTTGCTTAGTTGTTTATTCAGTTTAGAGAATATATGTTGGATATTGTTTGAGCAATGACTGTATACAGAATGCATTGAAGACAAACACAGTGTAGACTTGATGGCTTCTTTGCTCATGGATCAGTAATAATAAGATTAACACTTATGAGCTGTCACTTTTCAACAATAAACAAAGATCAAAGTTCTCAAAAGGCCCACCCATTGGTTCAGAAACTCATATTTCCAATGATTATTTTGGCACAAAACTGTAAGAAATTGGTTAAATTTAAAAATTTTAGGAGTCACACCACGATTGTTTTATATTCGAATCCATATGCGATTACCTCCCCAAAATGATAATAAACTTTCTACATGTTATTTTTTGCACTTTTAAGAAGAAATGTTTTCCGTGTACGAGAATAATACATGTATATGATATTTCAGGAGCCATGCCACAGTCGTCTTATATTCGAATTTATATGCAATCTCTTCTCCAAAATGATAATACAACTTTTTACATACTTTATTTTTCATATTTATAAGAATTTTTTTTTTGTTTAGAAGAAAAATACCTGTAATAAGGTAAATAAAATTTCGGGAGCCATGCCACGACCGTGTTATATCCGAATTCGTGTTATAACAGAGCGTGCTATAGCGGGGTCACACTGTATTGTGAGCTTCAGAGACTGGATTCTCTTTCATTAATATCTAGAGGGAATCCGTTATGTGTCCTTTGGGCCTTAAAAAAGAGCCCCTTATGAACTGTTGAGTGAGGCTTCCTTTAAATCCACTTTTGAGTTAGTTCTCTTGCTTGCTTTCACCTCAGTGAAGAGCAGTGAGCATCTTACATTTTCAAGAGTAGATTTACAGTTCATTGGTGATTATGACTCAGTTTCACTTCCATGTCAAACTGTGTTTTTGGCCATTAACCACTTCCCTTCAGTATCTCAACTTTTCAATAGATAAACAGTCTCATTCAGGTTGGTGCAGGGAATGATTAAGATAGACTCCTTGCCCAGATAGAATTTCCACACTGAAGGGACTTTCTATTGAGAATTGTGCCAATGAAGTTAGAGCTGCTTCTTGGGCTTAACTGAGTCCTTATCATGAGATGATGAGATGAGAACTGTCATCAGAAGGACTCGTACTACATTCTTCTGATTTACCTTCAATCTTTGATGCCCCAGAACAAAGGCAGATTTTTTTAGTTGGGCTAAGTTGCAATGGCACAACTCATGTCCCTGTATCGTACCAACTTATGGTGTTGAATACTTATACCATAAGGGTTGTGCATAATTCTAATACCAGTTCAGCAATGCTGTATTGGTAGGTAATGTAATACTGCTATTAAAATGTAGTGTGTGTGTGTGTTGGTAATACTTACCCTGGATATTACAAAAGATCACTCTTCTCACCCCACTCTGATGCCCTTCCTCTTAGTTGACATAAAGAAGTAAATAAGATGTGTGACCGTGATATGTGTATCAGACTTGACCAAATTGTTTTTCTCAGTTCTGTAACCTTTCATCCTAATAGGAGGAAAGAATCATATATGTTCAGTAGCTTGGATGTGGTATTTAGCATCTCAAACAGTGAGCAATTAATATTGTTAGGTAAGTATTACATTATTAAAATTAGTTTAACTCCACTAAAAACTATGTTTTACACATTTTATCATGTTCATAAGTAGATGATCTTAATTAGATCTTTACGCATATAAGCATGTTTTATGAAAGTTATGGCCCTTTGTAGCTTTGAATTCTCTAAAGTAAGTCCTGATTCTGTTCCAGTATGATCATGCAAAAATTATTTAATATATGCTATGAGAGTTTACACACTTTATGAAAGTTGTTGGTTGATGATCTGATTAGTTTTTCACATAACATTATTATTTTATGAAGTTGTGGCCCTTTTTGATGCAAAATATTCCAGCAAAGACTATTTTACTTATAGCCATGAAATTGTACACACTCTGTGATGATCATGTGTATTCAGTTTTCAGACGTAGCACTATTTTTTAATGAAGTTTTAGCCCAGCATGTCTCCAAATTTTATAAGTGCATCCAAATTTCCAGCAGTTGTATAATGAAATTCCAACATCTTATTCCTGGAGTTACAAAAAGTATTAATTAATTATTACTGTTGATCCAGCTTTAGTGGAAAGCATGACATTGTCATCAGACAGTTTCGTAAGGTTTTTGGTTGAAATTTTTCATTTGCATATATTTCCTAACACTTGATATATTCATTTCCTAAAACCTGCTTGATTCTCACCATACTTGGCATGAATTATTATGAATCTAAGACTATTCATTCTTTGACATGCTCACTCATCCCTTTTAGTTTGTGGTCAAGGTCAAAGAAAATTTATGTGAAGCTTTTGGCTTAATTTTATCATTTGCTCATGTTACCTAAACTCATTGATGGATTTTTCTCATACTCATGATGAATGATTGTGAAAGCTAAGGCAATTCATGTGGAGCATGTACACTTGCTCCTTTAACCTTGGGTTCAAAGAAAATTTGTGTTCATGTTTGGTTAAATCTTTTTCATATTCTTGTATTTCCTAAAACTATAGATGGATTTTCTGTGCACATGGGATGAATTATTATGAAGCAAAGACAATTTATTCTGCAAGATGCTCTCTCTTCCGTTTTAATTTTGTGGTCAGGGTCACACATTTAACAGCAATACTTTATGTTCTCAATATGGAGGCTCTGGACCTTTTGCTATTTGACTTTTTAAATTAAACTTTCAACTTCAGAGAAGTATATAAGTATTTCTAAACAGTGACCAATCTTCAAAATACAGTATTTCTCACATGATTAGCCTTAGGAGCTACTTTGCCAGCCAGGTTAATTAGCTGAAATTTGGAGGGGGAGGGGCTTTTTCATTGGAAATGACTTGCTCATACAAAAACTTTTGACTTCTTTTCTTTTATTAAAGTAAAGCATGGGTTAATTGTTAAAGAGGTATTCTACTGACAGCACCCTGTCTACAACATGACTGCAGTGTTGGGTATAGGGGGTGTTTTACCAACACAGTTTCTTGTTTCCTTTGCATCAATTAATACCAGTTTTCGCCATACATCATACAAAATTTAGTTATAGGAAATAAAAATGTAACTGTGACATTTGTACATAGAAGACATTAATGTTTAGCAAGCCCAAAATATGGTACTTTCTTCACTCCTCGCTAAAGAGAGATTTTTTTTTTAGTTCATTAATAATGTGTAAAATGCAACTTGATTTTGGTGACTAATACTTGTCAAAACACATTTTTAGCTTAGCATTCCTCTATCTATTACATAATATTGGCAAAAGCATGGAACTGACTTATTACAGAATTAAGTTTATAGTAGCATTTTCCATGCTTGTAACTGCATTACTTTTTTTTTTTTTCATTTTAGCCTATTGCCCCTTGTCCCTCGAGCAAAGAATCCATGGAGATATTTGAACAGCATTGCAAGGTATTTTGAGAGAGGCACTTTTATAAAAAGTTTCATACAGGGGTTTAAATAAACCATATATATATATGTGTGTGTGTGTGTGTGTGTGTGTGTGTGTGTGTGTGGCATATTTAAATACCTGTATTTTCTGGACATGTCTGACAGTTCAAAGGTTTTGATCAACATATGCTCTGAGCAACTAGACATTGGTCATATAATATTTTAAAATGTCATTGTATCAAATTGTCTTTGATTTGTTCATGCTTGAAACTGTCAAATAAACATCTGAACAAAGTAAAGTTCAAAGGTAATGTCTTGTTTTAAGCTAGTTTCTTTGCTGGAAAATCAATAAAGGTGTCACTGACTTAGCTCAGCTGCCTGATAGCTATACTTCACAACATATAGCTGGTAAAGAAGGGCATTTTAATCCTTCAGTGAACAGTAGTATGGAAAAATTTCTAAGATTTCCTTCTCAGTAAAAATGTTTGTTTCTTATTCTAAAGGGTTTTTTCTTTTAAGTTAATAGGCTTATATATGCCCAGGTAAGACAATAATAAGTATCAGTCATAGGTTTACTGCTTACTGCTGACCATATCAATACATGAACATAATAATGATGAAAGTTGTAACCTTTCGCCAGTGTTTGCAGTCAAGATATTTGCTGTGCATTACCATGGTGCAGCATGTTGATGGATTTTTAGATTGCTGGAAGCTAAATTCCTCATGGATTGACCCCATTTTGGGCCCCTCTGCAATGATCTGCTCTTCAGTCAAGTGTTCATCACGTGCCATTGACTTGCCAGCCAAAGTAGTTCAGTTTGTATGGAATATTCATGCAAACATATGTGATAGATTCATGGACCATGAGGTTGCTGTGTTTGAGCCTCATTTCCTCAAAAATATTAGTGACATGCCACAATTTGATAATGATCACATGGAAACTTTGATCGCTCATTGCAGTCAAGCAAGAGAGAACAGTGACAATCTTTGCCAATGATAGGATCTTCAGGTGTATTGTGTACAACAATTACAGATGACTGTCAGCAGATGAATTACTGACACAGCAAGTTTCATTGAAAGGACAATACCAGAATGTGATTTTTTTGATAGAGATATCAAGCATGGAGTGTGAGCATGGATTTTCTTACTGGAATTTTATCAAAGCAAAGCTGTGGTGAATGTTAAGTTTTGACTCTCTTGATGAACTTCTGGGCATAAATCTTTTTTTGTTCATGTAAAAAGCAGGAAGTGAAAGAGAAAAGCTATTTCCAAACTAATGAACTTCGAGGTGATTTACACTAGTGCAGATGTGGCAATATTATGTGATTAGTGATAGGAATAATTTGTAAAGATGTTTTGTTTAAAAAAGAATAAACAACAATAAAAAAAGCAGAAAGACTTGTGGGAAAATTTTGTCATAAATCATAGGAATAAACTTATGGTTTGTTGCTACTACCTGATGAGACATATTTAGGGTTCCAAAGAGGTTTTTGTTAATGAATATATAATGCAAACAGCAGATTCCTGTGTGTGTATGAAGTCTGTCAAAATGTCCAGTTGACACCTGGCAAAATGTAAGAAATGGATACAGATTGCTCATAAGATGAAATATCAATGAAAAAATGTACGTTTTAGTCATTTGCTAAACGTGCTTTAATTTTATTAATCTTATTTATTTTAGCAGTTTGATTGCATGTATCTTGACCCCAATCTTGCCCAAATTTAAACATTATTGAGATATTTGAACCGTAATTGAGAGGTTTCATGTATTATATTTGCAGTGTTGTACTTTTAGAACAAGAGGCTTATGGCTTAATATTGATGTTAGTGCCAATGTTTTAACTTGCAAAAGTAATCATTATATTTATAATGTACACTAATTGAACAAAGTACCTTTTCCTTTGCCACAAATTGAATGTCCTTTCATCTTCCCCTTATCATGACAGTTCCCTCATGCCAGTATTAACTTTCTCCTTGGTAGTAATTATATATATACAGTATCATATAAAAATATTAGCATAGACTAGGTGCCTCTGTTGTTTTCGAGTAACTTTGCAATGATGTAAAATTGTAACACAGACATTTTAGACATTTTCAAAATGATAATAAACCAAAAATGCTTTCAAAGAATAAGGATGAATGTTGTATAGTTGCCGATTGCCCATTAGTAAACTTAAGCAGAAACAAAGTGTTGTTTCATTGTTGTCATTTCTTTCATTTGATCTGGTGCATTTTATTTATGCTTTTGTTTTGGTTTTGTCTTTCAGCTAGCCCATGATTATCTTAGAATTCAGACAGAAATTGCTCTACTAGAACAAAGAAGGTAATCTCTAAAGAAAAGGTGACAGTATAGGAATTTCTACTTTCAAAGACTCGTGACCTTTCTAGTAGGTGTTAGACTGTATAATACTTGCCATTTTAAATCAGGCATGATTTTATTTTATCAGCTTATTTCTGTTTATTTGGAAGGATTTATCTTCCTAAACTTTTTGCAATTTTTTTTGTTTATGTTTGTAAATCAGCATTGTATAGCCAGTATTGTGCTGATGGGTTAAGATCTACACACACATGCATACATACATGTTCAAATACATATGTACATACACATACATACATACATACATAGATGCATTCATACATACATACATACATACATACATACATACATACACACCCATTTTTACTGTTGAACATAGGCAAAGGCATATTAAGGAACTTTCTTGCTATGTGTCACTATAGTAATAGTAATGTCTTATTGAAACCAACATTACATGATAGGTCTTGTTTTGATGGAATTTTTCTCCCACCGCCTGAGACATGAGGACATAGAAATAGTGTCTGTCCATTTCTTTGTCAGTCTGTACATAAATTCATCCCTCAGTCCATTTATAAATTTTACTATGGAGCTTCGTATTAGTATGATCTTTGATGAAATCTTTTGCAAGAAAGATTTGACTGCATTTCATAACCATTGCCTTTGATTGACATTTCACACTTATCTCAAGCACTTCAAACTGTGACCATTTTTGTGACAGGGGACCATGACCATATCCATACAGTACTGTGATTTCACTTTAGTTTCTATGAAATATTTAAAACAATTTCCAGTTTGGAATATGAATTTTAATAGCATTAATACATTGATTGCTACTGTTTGTTATATATATCTATATTGTGTGCTTAACTTTTATCCATGATTGTAGGTTGTAGTTTAAGCTAATGGTCATTTGTAAACAAATGTTTAGATAGCTAAATTTTGTCCATGGTTGAGGGTTGTGCGATAAGATAATATTTGTAAAAATGTTGACATAGCTTTTTGACCTTAGAAAGGTCTGGAAGTGAACATATAACCCACATTCTGGTCATCTTATTGTGTCGTAGGTTTTTATATAAGGTACTGATAAACAAAATTATTCATTTCCTCATTAAGTTCAGTCCCTAGAATCATTGTTAGTTGTGTTTAGATATAATTTGAGATGAGTTATTTATATTATTCATTGAAATTACAAAGTGCTGGTTGACTTTAACAAAACTTTATTTTGGGATTAGAATGCTCTGGTGGCCTGGTGGTTAGAACATCTGACTCAGATGCGGGAGTTCGCATGTTAAAACCCCAGCCAAGTCATACCAAAGACTTATAAAAATGGTACTAACAGCTGCCTTGCTAGGCACTCAGCATTAAGAGGTTAGTGTTAGGACTGGTCGGCCTGGTGTCAGGATAATATGACTGGGTGGGACATCATGCTATGTGTCTGCTACGTGATACCCCAGTGCTAGACATCAGTATAAACTACCACACTGCAGACATCATAGTGATATGACTGAAAAATTGTCAAAAGCTAGGTTCAAAATTCAAATCACACACACACACACACATACTGTTTTGGGATTATTCTGAATTCATTCAAAGACTTTTAAGGGCTTTATACAAATAATGCCATTCTGCCATAAAATAGGGCATCTATTACCCAAATAAAATTTTAAGTAGTAACTTTTTAATAACTGCTTAACAGAATTTAATGAAATTTGACTGTCTTAACTTCAACACCTTTCAGATCTATGAAAATGGTAACATTCCACAATCAAATGTGGCTGCCATTACAAAAAGTGAAGTTGATCACCAATCATCATGGCATAGAGGTTTTTCAGCATTATACAAATGATGCTGATATGCAATCAAGTATGGATGAAGACAGAAAAACTATAGAATCTTTGAAACAGTTATTTTCAAAAAATATGAAATAAATAACATCAAGACGTTTAGACAGCATCAAAATGATTTCTTATCCAACTGCTCTTGCATATGGCTATTAGGCAGATATTGGCCAGGTGTGCGACCTCAGGCCTATTACAGGGATTTTTGCCATTAGTTGTGGGATAATCTGAAAAATTTAGAGATACTAGAAATTTATTATTTTGCATGGGTGTACCATTTTTTATGGATTTTGTGGTTTATATTAACCACAGATTTAAAAATCCAACAAACAGTGATCTTTCTGTGGAAATATTAGGATGTCATCCCCATGTAGCCAATGTCAGTACAAAAAAAATATCGTCTTTAACCAAACCAATCGATGCCCATGGAAATCAATGACTTTTCTATTGAATGTGATCCATTTATTCCAGACACGAGTTGATGAGGGAACTTGAGGAGGATGTGAAAGACCAGCAGAGCAGCACGCAGCTTGCAGAGGAATTCACTCAGCTGTCACAGGAAAATGTATGTCATTCCATCACATGATAGATTCCATACACTTTATAAAAAACATATTTGTTTGAACCATCAAATATTTTATATGTATGCATTAATTTTCAAATTCAAAACTGGTCTAAGGAAACTCATTTACACACAATAATCTTAGAATGGGTTTTCAAGTCCCCTTTCTTTTATGAGTAACATCTTCAGAATAAGAGAACCAGTCTGGAAAATAACATTAAATATGCACCATCAAACAACTAAGAAGGGTGATAGTTTTGGCTTTATTAGACAGTTAAAATCACCTTATTTTGGTATCTTGACTCAAGATTGATTTTCATAGATGATTTAATTAAAGTGTGTCACATTCAATGTATTGTAGTTTAGTCTCATTAATCAGTTTAAGCAAATCATTTGTTTTTACAGACCATAACTCTCAACTGTTCAAGGTATTCCAGTCAACTTGGTTCATACATCAAGCAGGTTGTGTTGTAGTACCTTTGGATACTTAGAATTTTCAGTATTTATGTTTAGCCCATGTTGCGTGGAAGCAAAATATAGCAGTCACTTTTCTTGCAGCATTGTCATCAGCAGTTTGTTGTGTTTTTTAAAGTTTTTTTATTTGCATATTTTCCCTTGATAGATTCTCTTCATATTCGACACAACTCATTATGAAGCTAAGACAATTCATTTATATGATGTGCTCACTCCTTTGAATTTGGGATCAAGGCCACTGGGTTTAAAGGCAATATCTCAAGTATGGGCTCAACAAGTAAGTACAGGCATTGTTTTTGTTACCATGGGAACATAGTGTAGCACAATTAGTGTATAAATTGGGAGTTCTGTACCATAGGGTACTGGCATCAACAGGGTACCAGGAGATGTGACATCTCAAGATGACTTTTCTTTTGTATCCTTGTAGGAGAGTCTGAAAAGTTTTCACAAGAATCTGTCTATGCAGCTGGAACAGATTAGAAAAAACCAGAACAAGAGACAAGGCATCAGCTGATAAGAATAAAGAATCCAAGATGAAATATTCATGCAGAGGTGAACCAGTATTCTGTAGGGATTTTGCAGTTATGTATGCAGAGTTCTTGTATGTTTGCCTATGGAAAAGACATCAGTTGCAAACAACATAGACCCAGCTCTGGTATTTGAAATGGCTGCCATGTCTAAATACACCTGTAAAACTGGCATGAGTTTGCTATACACAGATTTTGAAAATAAAACTTGGAAAGTGAGAATTGTATTGAGCGAGACATGACAGGTTGCTGTTGGAAACAGTTTTACTTAAATTATAAATGATTGCATGTGGTGATTCACTTAAATTCTAAGCAGGTTTTAGTGACTGTTTCTAGTGATTTATTTTAATTCTAAGCATGTTTCAGAGACTGAATATGCTGGATTTGTAGTACAAGCGAGTGAACACTTAAGATGGCTTCTGTGGCAGGCTTGACCATGAATTAGAGTATGATCTGCTGTAACTTTAGAGGCCAGTAGATGTCAGCAATGTTTACATTTATATTGTGATTTCATGGTGCAATCATTTTGTTAATGAACAGTTTGTCTTCCAGTAGATACTGCTGTGCTAGTTATCTTTAACATATCAGAGCATTTGATTGCTTTATCTGACTGAGAACTTTTAATTTTAATTAAGTTTTATTTAAAACATCTTAATTATTGTATAGAGTGAAACTCCACTATTGTGTGATGATCAGAGTCCATGTAATGCCATCTTGCTATGTACCATATCATGCTAAAGCCAGACAAGTCAGTTAACTGAAGGAATATTGCATTTTATCTTCCTTGCTGTATGGGGGATTGAGTTGTGGTTATGTTTTGTTTTGTAGTTTTAATGCCATTTTTCAGCACATGATAGACAATTTATGGCAACCAGTATAGTTTTGGTGGAGGAAGAAGCCATGATGAACTATCAACCCATGGGAAACATCTGGCAACCTTTCTCACATATCCATGTTAGATGAGGCAAGACTTGAACTTACACTGACAGAGGTGAGTTTGAAGTGATCTGTAATTGTGTGTGCTTTAGACCACTTGGCCACCCAGGGCCCCGGGGAAGGGGAGAGCAAAACTATGGACTTCATTGACACAGTGATCAGCTTGTTCCATATTAAACAAGAAATATTTACAACAGCATTTACACATTTAATATTATTATTGTGGTTGAGAAACCATTCATTGTTATGATGATATAAATGTATATGAAAATCTGCAACTTAAACATAAATAAGGTAGAATATGTCTACTCATCAGTCACCAGTCTCTCTTTTTGTATATGAAATCATAATTCCATCAGAAGTGTCCACAGAAAAACATAATTTCTTGATCCAGTCAAATCCAGATAGTTAATATTTTGCTAATACTCTTACACTAACTTACAAAACTCTGTATTTTCTGCAACGTTCATATTTGCTAGACATGTCCAAATGTTCTGATTTCTGATAGACAATAAAATGAATAAATTAGAGATTGAATATCTAAAAAGAATCCTCTATTTAGGCTTGAAAAGTATTTGAACTGAAAATTGATAAAGAAAGTCAGTGGTGTTGACCTTGTAATCAACTTCAGATTAGAATTCTGCAGGTGTGTGTATACATTTAACTGCCTGGACCCAGTTTGGGAGTAAACCATTCAGTTTTGTGGGTACAGAATGAGTTCATTAAAATCATTGGAGTCAGTCTCTAAAGGACAGAGAATAAAGTAAGTAAGTAAACCCAGTGTACATTGAAATATTTGTATATAACCATGACTTTGCTCTACTGCAGAGTAAAAGCAAGGAGAAAAATGGTTATTATATTTAGCTCCCACTCCTACAACTTTTGTTCTTTTGGAAGCTAATTTACACAACAGCATGACTAAGCAAACATCTTTTGGCTATTGTTTACCCAGCATTGAAAGATTGTGCACTGAAGACAAACACAAAGAAGACTTAATGACTTTATTGTTACTGGTTCAATAATAATTAGATTAACAATTATCAGCTTTTTAAGAAACTGACAGCTTTCAAAAATAAACAGGGAGTGTTTTGGTTGTTTTCTTGAGAATATAACACATCTTGTCAAATTCTCTTGTTTATTTTGGCACTAAAGGAAGCTCTGCAGTGCTTCAAGCAGTTTGTGAAATTTGTGTAAACTTTCAGGAGACATGCCACAACCATGCTATATCCAAATTCATGTTCTAATGAAGTGTCCTATAGTGGGGTGTCACTCAATGTAGGTCATATGTTCATGTTACATGCATGTTGAGACAAGACTGAGGTTACAAGTATCATAATGCATTCTGTTAAAGGTCTTAATGTACTAATTCATAATTATGGCAGTATTGATGCATATTAGACATGCTGTTCTCTCTGCTGTTGAAAAGATTGCTGTATATGTCATGTATAAAAGGGAAATTGATTATCCTTAAAAGAATTGAAGTTTGTGCTGATGGAATGTTTTGTGGTGTATGTTTTGAAGGCATTTTTATGTATGTAGGTGCTATTGAAATGAAGCCTCGTTTCTAAAGATCTGATAATGGAAGATGAGACCACCAAAGCTTCTCAAATTCTTATAAGAAAATGTGATTTATGATTAATGAGGATTATTTCAAGTGCAGCTAATACTTGTAAATTCTACATTCTCTTTTAAGTAATGTATTAAATGACTTCACTTTTTAACTGTTAGAGAGATGTGCCATGAAACTGATTAGAGATTACAGATATTTACTTTGTAATCTTTTATGAAAGATCAGGCAATATTTCTATTACAATATTGTACTTTACATGCTGTTAATGAAATGTACCTGGAAATTCGTAATTGCTGGGTTTATGTCAGACTCGTAATCCAAGGGTTACAGGCTAAATACCCACCCAGACCAACCTGGGTCAACGGCCATGGTATGTCCTTGGAAAAGACTAGCCTCCATTTCCTTGGAAAGATATAGCCAATAATTTGTTAAAAATGCTGTTAAATTCAACAAAAGTAAAATTGCAAGAGTTGTTGAATAGAAGCACCATAGTTCAATTCAACAGCAGCTAGTACAGCTAGACTAATAATAAACTATGCCATATATAGAATATAATAGCATTGAATTTTTACTATTTGCAAAATTTGTACATTACCACATTTGTGTATACAGGAGATAATTTGATGGATATTTTACTCATCGTAAACAATTTTCATATATTTTATCTTAGCGGTGTTTTAGTATTTGTAGTTTTTCTGTATTTTTAATATAGCATTTTGGAGGGAGCATAGGGAAAATGTTTATGTTATAATTCAGCTAAATACTGAGTAACAGCCAGTTAGAGGTCAAAACTGGTGCATTATATTATTTTCACTTTATTTATAAGTGAATGATATATTTTCTGTTATAATGATGTAAAAAAAATTTATGATATAAAAGTTATACATCTGACAGTTGCATGATAGTTGTGTAAAGTGTAGATTTATATGTTTTGATATCGAAGTATACTAAATTGTTATATTTAATTGTGACAGCTATTATAGAATTGATCTTGCATGATTTTTGTGGGTTAAATTTGGATAGCTGAAAGTAGTATACACTAGGCATTTCTTTCATACATTTTTCTAATAATATAATTTATCTAGAAAATACTGACTTTTTTTGTTAAATGTTTCTATTAGAAACTTCATGCTTTGCTAATAGCAATGATAGCTTAAGTAGTAAACTTTGTAGGCATAATGATACTTAATTTATTCTGTTTGAATCTTGTTATGAACAGTATGATGTTAGAAATTTGTATATTAATTGGCATTGTTAATGGTTGATAATTTTTAAAAATTGGCTGTGAAAACTGAAAAAATTAAATGATAACAATAAGGTGTAGTGTTTGTAAATTAATTTCAAAATATGAAGGAAAAAATATGAAGGAGCTTAGAGACAGTATTTTAAGTAATGATAGAAAGCTGGACAGTAATTTAATAGAGTAGAATATAAATTGTTTTTTAATTACTGGGTCTTAATTCTTTTTGTGTGCCTTACAAAAGAGGATTGAACTTACAGAAGAAAAGTGAAAACAGCACAGAAATTGTCTATGGCAAATATATATATTTTGTTTAAGGTAGGTAATTATTTTAAGAAAATACTGGAAAGTTTTGAATCATTGTGAAAAGATCAGTACTTTAGAATGATTTATAGTAATTGATTTTCCACTAAATAAATTAAGAAAGCTCTTCATGTGGAATATCTGCAACAAGAAAGATACTAGCTGTATCATTTATTCCGCCCATGGTAGCAGATGGTAAGAAATACTTGTCACTTTTCTGGCAGAAACATCTTCAGCATTTTTTTAGACTTATTTTTGAAATTCACATATAGTGAGGATACATGATTAATTGTACGGACAGTCACAAATATTGAGGATTCATTTGTTGGCGAGAATTGTATAGGAAAGTCACAAACAGTGAGGATACATGATTTGATGGCAAAAATGGTTTTGGAAAGTCACAGACAATGAGGATACATGATTTGTTGGCAGGAATTGTATTTGAAGCAGTAATACAGACAGTGTATATATTGATACAGTTTGAACTTATCATAAGCCAAGAACCTTGCTCAGCATCCTCTCGACAGCTGTTATCTGAAATCCACTTTTGGTTGCTGGAAAAAATGATATAGATAAATAAGTTTTATTTGAAGCTAATATTTAACCTGGCATGAATTTCTATAATCATAAGCACCACTGAACTTTTGTGGCACACCACTGTATGGTAAACTTAGATATATATACTTGTGGTCGGTTGATTAAATAGGAATTTTGAAAGCTTTTAAATTTTAAATAAATAATAAAATAGCATTTAATGAAATAACATTGCTGCTTCAAGATGAACTGCATAAAGCATTTTCTAAATGAATTTGCTATGTGTAGTTAGGTTATATTTTTATGGATACCTTCTTTTTATACTTTTTTAACGATATCTTTAGACTTTTATCTGTAAAACTGCACGAACTGTATCAAATATCTTGAACCAAAGTTAGCGATTAATATAGCTTATAGTAACTAGAATATATTTAAGTAGATACCTTTGTTTGCAAAACTTAATGTGTATGTATGTATGTGTGTATGTACAATGATAGAAAATATGTGTATACTGTTAAGCTGTATTTTGACACAACAGATGTATAAACATTTCAGTATAAGGAAACAAGGGTTGTTGAGTTTCCTTGTAATGAAAAATATATTATCTATTGGCATATCAAAGATACAGTACATATACAATGTATATATTTTATTTTATTTATGCTACATACAAGTGTGCCTACACAGATTTTAGTGGCGTTAAGATTGACTAGAAGAAGCTGTGTACTGACAAAAGGTGACAACTCGTCACATCCCTCACAGGTGTTTATGCTTTAAAATGTGTTCTTTTGCTATTCCAAATCTTATTTAAAATTTGCTTCATTTCTGTGAGTTTCTGTTTCATTTGTGTTCATAAAATAAAGTAAAAACCCTGTTAAAATTAAAACATTTAGGTTGGTTTAAATAAACAAAGTACACATTTCCATGGCCTGTGTTCTGAACATTGACAGCATGGCATGGCCATTTTATATCAATCAGTCTCCAGGTAGTGAATGTACTTTGAACTGAAAGGAAAAGATCAGCAAAATGACAAACAAGCAGGAGGTAATTCAAACATTATTTACAGTTCATTGATGTCATTTTACTGCCTGAGTAGGTTTATTGTTATCATTCATACTGACATTGAATTCACCTTTGTATTTTATCTTGCTGGTAGGTTGGTCTATTACATTTTGCTGTCATTCATCCAGAGATAGACCTACCAGGAGAGAGAAGTCTGTGTCAATACAATAGGCATAATGGTCTGCTTACCAAAGAGGACCCCAGTGTAACCCCACCAATCCCAGCATCCCTGTGGGTTGGTTAGTGACTTGATAACTTGTGGATATAGTATGATGATATTATTCAGCTCCCCAACTTCATTATATCCAGCATGACTCACATAGTTCTCTCCAATGTATCGCCTGCAGGACAAAAGTAAGAGATGTATTAAAAAAGAGCTTCTTTGACAATGTGATTTTTGACTAAAGAGATGTGTTCCAGATGGTTGGAGTAACAAAGAACAATGCCAAACATAATGGGTATTTGTTCCAAAGAGGCCAGTTTTTTAACAGAAATTCCATTTAGAGAAGATAAAATCTTCTGAAATATTTTGCAAAAGTTGTTCCTTAATTTCAAAATATGCCATGAAAAGTGAGACTGAACTTATAAATTGAACTCAGTGCATAAAATACATCATTTTATTCCATTTTCGTTTTTATAAGGGGTTTTTCATTGATTTTAAATATATTTACCTCAGAGCATAAACTAGTATCTCCTTTTGCTCTGAAGAAGCATATGATGAAACATTTTAATTTTACAGATAATTGAATAGGTACTCAGCTGTAAAGCTACTTTCTAATCAAATTAAAAAATGAGATCTGAAACTTGTATTGGTTTTATGATAATCATCAAATTGGATTAACTGCATTATTCCAGTACTACATTGTATGTTATGCTTGGATTATGAATACACCATATGTCGGAAATATTGAGTTCAAATCCCATCACAGTTGAGGTTTTTTTTATTTGTTTATAACCAGTCAATAAACCTTTTTCTTAGGAAATAGGTTATAAGTGATATTTTGGTATCTTGATTTTGTTTTCTGGGAAAAACAATACAGATAATACTGCAGTTATTACCATGGCCATTTTGTTGTATTGTCTCAAAATGCTATATATGTGCATCCTTATCACATACTGGTACATGCAGGTGATTCCTAACTTGTGTAACCAACTGTAAATATATGATTCACAATATGTATTGTGTAGGCTCGTACCATGCTGCAATCATATGAAGATCTTTACTGGGAATGAATTTTCTTTAAACATGCTGCCTAGTCATTATGTGTGATTTCTTTAAAGCTGGAAACGTCCAGTTAAGATTCATTTGTAATGCATTTTTTATGTACACATTGTGGAGCCACATTAGCTCAGTTTTAGAGCACAGGACTCTTAATCCGAGGGTCACAGGTTTGGTACCTGTCAGCCACAATGTGTTCTGGGAAATACAACTATTCCATAGCATGATTTAGTTCATAGTGTGTTCTGGGAATTACAACTGTTCCATTAACATGATTTAGTCAATACTGTGTTCAGGGAAATACAACCATTCCATTAGCATGATTTAGTCATTAGTGAGTTAAAAGTGCTGTTAAACTCAACAACAGCAAAAAAGTTCACATGAGCCTTTGATTAATGCTGGGGAGAGTTCACTGAAATACCTCACTCCAACCACAACATTCTGGTGGGATACTAAACAAAATGCTTATCAAAAGAATCAAAGCCCATTCTGAACAGTGAACTATGTCACTTCCACCTGAAAATTCTGGTGTAATACTGAACAAAAGATGCTTATAAAGGGAATTTAAAGCCATACTAAACAGTTGGAGTCACCTATGGTTATTTTTCTCATACCAATATCTTTATTTTGTGCTTAATGTTTGTCCGTTCTTCAGAGTTGTACCTATCTGACCTTTGTCATGCTTATAAGTGGTAAACAAGAGGTTTACTTGAATTTGAATTAAAGACCTGACCCTGTTTATGAGTTAGTGATTTTTTCCATAGGAAATCTATTACATCACAGGTCAAATAAAATTTGTTTATAAAGAATTTGGTAAACAATTATTCATTCCTCTTTTACACTCAGTCTGTGGAATCACTTATAGTTGTGTTAAGATATAATTTGAGGGGAATTAATTATTTCATTTATTCAGTTACAAAGTGCTTATTGACTTTCTGGACTAAAACACTATTTTGAGATTATTGAGGACTCATTCAAAGACATTCTGGATTAGATTGATGTGATACATTAAGACATTTAAGACTATTGGAATTCATTCTGAACAGTCTGTACTTTTGGACTTGTGAAAGGAGATTTAGGATTATTTGGGATTTAATTCACAATACTGTAAGTTCCTCTTATATTTTCACTTTGTACCTTAGAGAAGTAAATTGTTTTGTTGAATTTTACTTAAATTTTTTATATAACTTCCTTTCTATTACTTATCTTAAGACCTAGAATTGTAACACTAGAAATTAAAAATTGCAAATGGATGCTGAGAAGATAAATATGGCATAGAGATTTAAAAATTGGCTATACTGTGAACCTCAGATTGGAATTTTGGAGGTCATCTGACTACTGTAATTCACTGTTGCATGTCCATATCATCAACCAACATCTATAATCAAAGAGCTATGCAGGGCAAAATAAATGAAGCATCTTGCTCTAGTTGTTAACATCAGCATTAATCTTTTTGAATGTCACATAAAAATTGAAATACCGCTCTCTCTCTCTCACACACACACACAACAAAAGTGATTATTATGCAGTTTTACAAATGTACAAATTTACTTAAAATCAGTTCAGTGATTTGCCATTTTTAAATTCAGTGAGAAAAAAAAAACTGCATGTACTTGAAAGCAATATATATTGAGTTCAACAGAATTTTGATACTAAAATGGGTTTAACACCAAATACTTTCCTCACACCTCCATTTATCAGTCCAAGCACAGTTAAAATGACTGAACTGTATTTGGGGAAAAAAAGCTTTTGTACTTACTGCCCCATAAGACATCCATGAAAGGCTATATGCAGCTTGCAAGCTGAAATTAAGAAGCCATATTAACATGAAGAAATTCTTTATTTCATTGAAATATATACATTTATTTTTAGACTGACCTATATAACAACCTATATAACATTATATTATGAATTATTAGATTTTGCTAATCAGGAAACTGCTCTTCTCAAAAGATGTTAAAATATATTATGTTTCAGTCTAAATAGGCTGCTGAAACCTGCAATGTTTGAATGTATACAAATTCAAAATAAATACCAGGACTATTAGACCTTTAAGTATTACCTCCCTTTATTCTCTGGTGAAAAATCTCTTGTTCATATAAATTTTGTGCTCAGATACAACTGGTCATGAAAATATTTTAGTTTTTTTTCTTCTTATTTTTGATGAAAATATTACTTTGTAGAACTATTTTGCATTAATTAATCCAAAGTTTTATCAATTGAATAGCCATTCGTAAAACTTTAGTTGTAACAACTCCATGCACTAGAGCAGACAGGTCCACCTACAGGCCTGCAGGCCATAAGAGTTACCATGAGTCATTTTGTTGTGGCCTGCGCTTTTACAAAAAGTCAGTAATATAATTCTAGAATAATTACTATAATACATGTATGTATGATCCACAAACTTTACATTTTTGGTCCATGTTGCCCACATTGTTGAAGATGTTGAACCACCCTGCACTAGAGCATACAGTGAAGCAAATTAATATTTGCCCTCTGTGTAAGTTCCATCTGCAGCAGGATTCAATAAACCTGGTGTTGGACTACAATGACCAAACCAGGCAACACTGTTTAGCTGCAGTCATCATTCTCAACCATAAATGCTCCATGATCCTGTCCATACCACAAGGCAAAGACATGCTGACTATAAACACATTGGCATTTCAGAACTTTCACATCCATTATCACAGGTAAGATGGCCACCAGAATGACAATTGATTGCTAACTTTAACACTTTGGTACCATCCATGTTGCAAAATTATGTTACCTGCCTAGTCCAAACTTCCCATTGTCTAATGAAATGATAATCATACATCTGATTTAATCATGCAAACAGACCAACTTGTACACAAAATTTTAATGGCAAAAGTCTGAGCATCAGTGTTGCAGGGGTTATGTTACTTGGGAGACTTGGACCAGACTCTTGGTAGTTTGGTCTCAACTTTTGACAGGAAGAACAATCTGTTAGGGCTACCTCGGTATACATTGTGCGGGTTACAGCAACTATGCACTTTAAACAACACTGCTATCAAACAATTTACGACATTTAGCCTGCACAAAAAAATCCACCACCACTGAACTTAAAATCAGGCCACATGCTTCAAGTGGCTTTTGATTATTTTTTATATGGCAACCAGTCTTTGTATAGAAAACATTCATTGCAAATTAGTGTCAATTTTTGGACAAGCTTTCTACCAAGAAAGGAACCTGCAGATTCAGATTCTGATTCATTCCTCTAAATTATATGTTTTGACATTATTTATTAAATGGTATAAATGTCCTAAGAATAATTTCTTAATGGTGTTAAATATATTTAATTTGTTGGCTTTCTTCATGGTTATATGTTGTGTAATCTGTATTTTGTACTTGACCTTTTGTCCAAAATCAAGGTAATTGTATACCTGACCAGTGATATTTATTTTGTAAACCACATAATATATAGCTAATATTTCTCTATGATCATTATTAATTGTAAATATGTTCACTTCAGTTTGAGTTAAAGATAGCCTTGATTCTGACCTTATAAATTTCGGAAAGGAAATTTTCCATTAAGTTGACAGTATTTACAGAAAATGGTAATTGCGACCGAAGTCAAGTAAAGGGGTATATAAACTTGTTTATATTAGGATTACTCAGTCATGCCTTAACATCCGAAGCAGAATAAGTCTTATTGCTGGTTCAGTTTTTAATTTGGGTGGATTTATTTATTCAAAATATTTATACACTGGAATTAAAAAATTCTCAATAATATTCTTGGACTGAAACTTTAACTTGAAATTTTAGCGAATTCAGATAAGGACATTTTGGATTATGTTATTGTGATACATCAAAAGAGTTAGCATATTGCCGCTCTCCATGCCACTAGCATATTAACACATTCAAGATCACAGGCACATCAAGAAATTGAATATTCGAATTTATTTGTAACACCACTGAAATTCAGTTAGAACTTAATACATTTGAACTTGTGATAGAACACAGAGGACTGTTTGGGATTTAATTCATAATACTGCCAGTTTTGTTGTTTCATGTTGTTTATAAAATTTTACATGATATTCTAGGTAAATAAATTATTTGATGAATTTATAAAACTTGCTGGTTTTCGCTCTTTTCGGTTGCTTAGTTTAAGACCACAGAGCCGTAACAGTGGAGTGAAGGCAAAACCTCCACTTCGTCTAGTGGAATACATTATATAGAACCTCGTAGCTTAAAAAGCATCACGAATCTCTTCACCTTCAACGTTGAATTCAGATTTGCCCGCAAGGGAAAATAGAACAGCTAAGTTATCAAACAGCAGAAGAAATTCTTTTGCATGTGTCCTAGAGCCTGTCCACGTGTGCCTCGCTCCTTCCCTAGTGCATTAGGCGAGAAAACTAGGTCTGGCCCTGGGAAGAGCAACGATTCTAACGGTCTAAGTACACGAAAACAGACAGAACTATTGCATACCGCTTCAGTTTCAGTGGCCAAAAATGCATTGTTGACAGCTTGCACAATTAAGACGCATTAAATACGCGCGTCAACCTTAAAGGTTTTGCTTTCTCTGTGACGCCCCAAAACTTAAAAGTATAAATTGTTTGATCCAAATTTCCAACAAGATCAGACACTTTCTCCAGTAACAGAAGGATCAAAATTACTTTTGAGTTCCGTCGAAGCAATTATTCTAACACTTTGATGACAGACAGCATCATGTTTGCTAGCTCTCATTTTTCTCCTAAACAGGTGTGACAAATAGATGCCTAGATATCTTCGATATGTATTATTTGTAAACATTTAAGGACTATGATCGGTTTGAGAAGTTGAGTGAACATTTAAATTGCTGTCATGATTTCAATTAATTTCAAAGAAAGAAACGGGGAATGTTTATATTAAAAAAAACAAAAAAACAACAACAACCCCCTCCAAAAAAACAAAAACAAAAAACAAACTTGTAACCTAAAATGTTAGGGGAGGTAGTATATTTTTATAGAATATTTTTTATTTTAGTTACTCATTTATAAGCCCAGCTGCAAATATCATAGACCCTGATTTGCCGTCGCAGATATGGGTCTGTACAGTTTGCAGTTAGACTAAACTTATAAGTGAGTACATACGGTATGATGTGCAATTTGAGATGATACAGATTAATGAATCACATAATTGCAAGTCAAAGTGGAGACAGATTACCGATTTATAATTTGAGAAAATATATTTTTGATATAATCTTACATCTTGATTTGTCCAGGCAGCGGGAGGGTACGTAGATATATCCTATATCATCCATACTGTACATCGAGGGGGTTGACACGTAGAAAAAGTCTTCCTGGTTGAACTTCAGCAGCTTTATTATATATAAATGAAATAAGAGGTACTATTATGAATGGACCATACTTCTGAATAGGTGATACCATGCATTTACGTGTCAAAACCGAGGACTTCACGATACTCTTTGCAAAAGTGTTTTCAGATGAAATGTGTATATACAAACAGTAAATATTATTTAATTAAAACTGTAGATTTAAAGAACAGGAGGCAATGAAGTTAGGTTAATTTTGCTAAGAAAAGTTGGCGTCGTAGCTGATTTTAAGTAAACATTGTTTACCTTTCCGGCAGGAGATGAATGACCACTGGGACGCTGAAAATGTAAGTGAAAATAACAGTTTACATAATCTGCGATTCTGTTAATACCATACTCTCTCTCTCTCTCTCTCTCTCTCTCTCTCTCTCTCTCTCATTAAAAAGAAATACAAAATCAGAAATTGATCGGAGACGGTGATCGCCTAGACTTAAGAATCGTCTTTAAGCGAGGATTAAAAAAGTAATTACATTTGTATTAAAAAAATTACAGGAAGTGATATCTGTGTCTGTAAGAACATAAATAGAATGTATAGTAAGTGCAAGGCACGAGAAGACGGTTGCAAGTCTCATAAACGAAACACGGTGAATACGTATTGTCGAGAATCATAACTTTGATCCCAGCTGATTGATACGTAAGTTACCGGACAAGGTCGTCCGTCCATCTTTTTCCATATCAGTATGATTACCTAATGTATATAATGAGAGTGGGATGGTTGGATGTAAAACATATTTATAAACACTCACTTTAAGGTGTCCACCATAAATGAAATTGAGTAGGTCAAAGGCTGCAGAATAGTTACAGTTCAGCATGAAGTCTGTGTGAGACAGCTTGTTGCACGGGCCACCAAAGTTGTTCGTTGGCTAAAAATGTGCACAGAAGGTCAGATTTAATTTGCAGTCAGTTTTTGTTAAAAGGCCTTTACAATTTTAAGAACTTCTAATGTGACAGAAAGAAAGAAAACATCTCGAAGATAATTTCAAGGAATATTTGTGCACGATGTGCGTCGAGATATTCGTTTCTGCGAGTGACAACAAGTGATTATAAATTGCATGGATGTAACACCCGCACAACAGTCTCCTTCACAAAAAAATTCTAAACCTTTCTTATTGAAATGCAACAAAATTAACCATACGACTATATTAGTCTTTTAAAAGCATCTCTGATACAATTTCGCTAGCTTTAGAATGGATCGAAGTTATTTATTCTCTGAGTCAGCATTACTCATGTATTTGGTCATTACCTACATACATTTGGCGATTCTGTGGTTACAAACTAAATAAGAGAGAGAAAGGGGAACTTACAGTATTATAATGTGAATCCAAAATAATCCTGTTACAGTTATATGAAAGTCCTAAATGAGTGAAACGTTCTGTATAAATTTCGAAACCGAAAATATACTGGTCCGCCAAGAATCGTGACGTTGTCAAGATGGCGTCATCCAGAACTCCTTCGAATAATTCACAACAGTTTCAGAATAATACCACAAACAATGAGCACTTTTTATTTACTGAAAAGTCCAAACAAATGTTTTTCCTCTCAAATAGACTGCAACGATGGCCGAAGTGGTTAAAGCGTTCGCCTCGGATGCGGGAGGTTGCGGTTTCGATCCCCGGTCGAGTCATTCCAGAGACCTATAAAAATGGTACGAACAGCTGCCTCGCTTGGCGCTCAGCGTTAAAAGGTTAGTGTTAAGACTGGTCGGCCTGGTGTCAGGATAATGTGACTGGGTGGGACATAATGCTACATGTCTGCGGCATGATGACCCAGTGCTAAGACATCACTAGAAAATGCCGCACTGCATATATCGTTGCGATATGATTGCAAAATTATTAAAGCTACGTTAAACCTCTCTCTCTCTCTCTCTCTCTCTCTCTCTCTCTCTCACACACACACACACACACACACACACACACACATACACACACACTCCTCTCGAATAATGTCTAAGTACAACATAAAACACGTCTGCAGACTTATAACAAGAACACAGGAAGTAAGAATGACTCCAAAATCGGAATGAATGTGATTGCTCATTTCTCTCCTTATATATACCGTCTATTGCGACTGTATTTCGCAATAGATCCCCACGTGAAAAATAAATAATCATCTTGCGTTGATTTTGCCTATTCATGTGACCAAGCTCAACCAATGGGAAGTTACAACAATATTCTAGAAACGTCGAAACCCCATCAACCGCTGAGAAATTAAGCCATGGGCCCCATTAAGTCTTATCATTAAGCTTATTATTAATAATTGTCAATACATACTAAGCATCAATTAATAGATCCTATGTAACTACTACACTCTTAAGATACTCAGGTCACGTATGCAAAATTTCACTAAAGATATTTTGTAGGATTTACAGCCAAAAGTACAAATTATAAAAATTAGATAAAATCATGTAGCAAAAGTTACAATATATATATATATATATATATATATATATATATATATATATATATATATATATAGAGAGAGAGAGAGAGAGAGAGAGAGAGAGAGAGAGAGAGAGAGAATTATTGTCTTATTGATGCTTCTCTTCTCGTTATCTCGTATATTTGCCCATTACCTTCGCCTTTCATTATTTTAAACAAATTAATAATGTTTGCCCTTCATTAATGGAGGGTCTATGTTTTCTTTTTTTTCTTTTT
>JAECUM010008264.1:0-75562 GCA_016617855.1 Megalonaias nervosa | reverse complement strand
ATTCCAGAGGTTCATTGGGTGATTCAGTATGATCCACCGAAATCACCTGCTGCATTTGTCCATCGTTGTGGCCGCACTGCCAGAATAGGTCACATGGGCAGTGCAGTTGTCTTTCTTCAGCCTCATGAGGACATTTTTGTAAAATTTATTGAGATTAATCAGAATGTTCCTCTGTTAGAGATGAAACAAATGCCGAATGTTGAAAATTACATACCCAAGGTGCAGACTTTAGCTGTAAATGACAGAACAGTGTTCGAGAAAGGGATGCAGGCCTATGTCAGCTTTGTTCAGAGCTATGCTAAACATGAATGTAACATGATTTTTCGAATAAAAGACCTTGATTTTGGCAAGCTAGCTTCAGGTTTCTGTCTCCTAAAACTCCCAAAGATGCCAGAATTGAAAGGAAAGACAGTCGAGAACTTTGTGCCAGTTCCAATAGATACAGATACAATACCTTTCAAGTGAGTACACAGCTGGCCTCATGTATACTGTCCAAATCTTTTACAATAATCGCATTTATTCTGCAATTTCTTGTTCAGATATATTACCTGATACTACTACTTGAAAATCCAGCCCTCCCAGGCCAAAACATTTAGCTAACAAGCTCATTGCCTACTTAGGTAGCAGTTAGATGGAGTGATCGCCCCGTGATTCAAGGATTGTCATTAAATCCTATGAATACTTCACTTACCACTTCTGCTTGTGCTGAGTCATATGCTGTCTCTGAAGAGAGTCCTCGTAAATCAAGTCACAAGTATTCTGGAAGTTATTCTACATACAAGTTGTAGGAGTTTTATCTTAAGAAAGGGAAGTACCAGGATACACCATGTACAATTTTCCAATTTTGTCAAGCAATTCGTATAGAATGTACATTGAAAGTGAAGATTGTTTTACTCAACTTTTATTGTCAATAAATCTCCAACTGCATGATTTCTTGTTTGTGTCAGTGTTGTCCACTTAAGACAACACATTCATGAACTCAGCCATGCAATTATTTTATCCTTGATATCCTCTGAATACAGTTTACTGATCACAGACCTGCCAACCTTTATGATTTTGCTGTAAGTCCTTAAAATTAAATGTACTACTATCACCAAGCTGGAAAACATGCATTTAAAAGTCCGGAAGTGTGATTCAAGACTTATGTACTGATGGTAAACATCGTATTCAACTCAAAAGTTTGTAAAGTTTACTTTAACCCTTTACCACATAGAGTGTATGGCTTTTTAGCCAGTCGATCTACATGTACCAAAGTTATACAGTGCAGTGCACTATAAATATAACATGTTACCTATTAGACTCCATACACATAGGCCTGCCCGTTAACTGTTAAGCAGTGTAGTGTATGTTACACTTAACATCAATTTTATCCACTTTACATTTTTAGCATACATTATGTATAAAAAGATGTACGAGTAAAATCTGATCACTATAGCTGTGTAATTATTTTTCTCAAGAAATTTTTTATGTGCTTTAAAATTTTGAAAGAACTTACTCACCGCCAAGCCAGTGAAGCCGTGTGACCAACTGTAGCTGCTATTTCTCATACTCGAAATTTACAAGTTCTTGTCTATGTCTATATCAATAAATCTCCTGAATTTGATAACTGATAAAAGCTAATTGTTGCCAACATCAGTATCAGAGCCTTTACCTAAGTTATTGAAGCTTTCATAGTAGTGATTCTAATCGTGCAAATATGACCCAGTTACTGTAAACAGTAGCTCAAAATGACTGATGTTTACAGCAGGTGTCGAAAGGCACTTCCATGAGAATGGTGTAGAGGTGTCAAAATGTGCTTCCATGTGAATTGGGTAGAGGCGTTCAAAAGTGCTTCCATGAGAATGGAGTCGAGGCATCTAAAGGCGCTTACATGAGGTAAAGGGTTAACCTTAATTACCTCTAGTACAGTTTCACAAACTGCAGTACCAGACCCTACAGAGCTCAACGGCTTCTTGATATCTCTCAATTTAATGTAATCCTTGAAAACAAAAAAGCCGTAGCAAAGGCAGTCATCCTTCCAAACATGTGATGTATTCAAATGTACACATGATGTTCCCTAAACTTAATTCTTGCCCCTCCTGCTTTTTCCCCCAAGAATTGGAATATTCCATATTATTCTTCTGTACTATTAAAACATTATAAGATGTTTATTGTCCCTTTCTTCCTGACTGATCGCATGTCAGACGGCATACAACTAGAGTGTTTTCGGTCCTTCTTGTCTTTATGGTAATTTGCGACATAAGACCCAGTTTCTGCCTCAGACGTGCCTACCCCAGAAAACGTTTTTGAGGGACAGAACACGTAAATGAGGAACATAAGTATGTTAGCGTGACTAAACATAATAAATTCTCTCGAAACATCATTAAATACCAGTAATGCATATTTATAATAAATATTTTTGTATAAAGCCCTGTACTGACCTATTCACAATATATACAAATATACAAACTTCAAGTCCAGAAAAGATCTTAAGTTTCCTTGATCACTGCTTCCATCTGCAGAAACAGTGAACGGGCAATTCTGCATTCTTTCAACTAATTTTAATGTAGTATTGGCCGCTATTTCTTTAACAATAGCAGTTCCTTTTGTTCTACCACAATGAAATTGTTTAGCAATGTCAGAGTCACTAAACATAATTTTAAAAGCCTTTGAAAATGTATCAAGTGCACTCATAGGCAGATTGAGGTCAGTAATGATATCTACTAACATAACTTCAGCTCTAATTACATCAGACTTGGGCATAGAAGATGAAGTTGCACTAGATCAGCCTATAATAAAAATAAATCCAACAATTTTCTTAAGTGTTTAACTTTTTTTTCAAGGTTGGAATGCCTTTCTCCTGAAACGTGTCAGCGTATATCGAACATTCCTCCAGACTTTATTGAAAATTCACAAATACAGATGTTGCAGAAAGCATTTGTGTCTGCATTTTTTCCTGACTTCAAGAATTCATACTCATCAGTGTATTCTTTACGAAAACATTGATCGTTTTTTTATGCAAGTTTTGAAACACTTCTGTCGATATCCAATTTGTTTTTAGAAGCCATGAATTTTTGTCCAGAATAAAAAAACAGCTCATTGTAAACAGAACGTAAAAGAATCTGTGAATGTAGATTTTTGTATTAGAACCGCCTCAGCTCACACTTTTTTGCAATTGCTATTTTAAACCATCGCGCATGCGCAGATTTGATAATTTCCTGTTCTGGTCGGTGATAGCATATTTTGTGACATGCGGATTTTTTATCCCCACTTTTGCGGATTTTCAACACTAAATGCGTATTTGCGGGACGCAAAGGAAATTTTGGGCATTTTGCGGAACTAATACGCAAAATGCGGGACGGTAGGCATGTCTGCCGGCATCTATCGTGCCATTATAGTCAAACAGCTTGTTTGATCCCTTCACAGCCTTTTCTGGTAATTTGGTACATATGATCAGTTTCGCACCATTATTTGGAATGCTTCATTTTGCTTGATTGTGTTTTCTTCATATGTACTGTGTTGTTTATTTGTTTTGTTGTATTTTTAAGTTAGATTTCTGCAGCATTTGTTTACTTGCGAACTATATTCGTCAGTGTCACACCTGCCAACCCTTACAATTTTGCCATAAGTCATAAAAAAAAATGACCCATAAAATAAGAACTTACAGAATAAAAGCAAAAACTACGGAAAAATAATAGTTGCCAAAAAATCCAGATAATTGATTCACCCGTGTTTGATTTGGATCCGGTTTCTTGTTAGCATTAGTGGAGTTAGTCAGGGAACCAGACTAACTTCACATTAGTGCCTCCGACACTTTGAACTGCACATATATTTTCATGCAAAGCATCTGCATGATTAAACCGTTGATTGAAGAATTTTTTTTTTTTTTTAATGGCGTCCAGCAAGCAATGCATGTTGAAGAAGAAAGGAAAAACAAGCCACGTAAAAAAGTTAAAATAAGTAACACAGAGGAATAAAAAGGAATATCCAAATTGTTGTGAATAAAATCAGGAAGGGACACAATGTATTGGACATCACATGTCAGTTTGAGTATATCTCTTGGAGATATGATTGTTGTCGTTTGAAATGAAAAAAAGTTCCCAATAATTTCATCAAGTTGAGAAATAGCAACAAGCCATTGAACTGCATAGGGGTTGGAACTGAATTTATTCTTCTGTGCTGTGGTAAATAAGGTTTATGTGTACTTGACAAACTTCTCTTTTTTTACCATCATTGCATGTTTTGAATACCAAACTCTTAAATATGTTTTCTAGCTTTACAATAACTGTTTATGATATTTTGTTACACCTTACTGAAAACTGGTCAAATATACAGAAAAAAAATCAACTGTTTTACTGAGACAGTCTCATCAGGGTTGGCAGGTCTGTAATGTTTCTATAAACCTTTCACTTGTGCCTTGACTTTAAAATGTTAGTGATGTTAAGCCCATCCTGAAAGTTATATGGAATCAAATTTAATTAAATTCATCTTTTTAAAGAAAAAAAGAGATCCATCCTGTTTAAAAGCAACAAAAACCTGAGATCTGAGAATTGAGTCATGCAGTGTGATAAATGGGGATCCAGCCTTTGCTGTGTGGAAATGATTTTAGAATAGGCTCTTTTGGCAAAGCTTTTAAAGCCAGTAGGAGTTTGGAGGACAATTAAAAGAATACACAGAGCTGTGTGCTGTAAAAATAGTGTTATATAACTGTACATAGACATGTTTTATAATGTTTTTAAATGATTTTTTAATTCTTCTGGCTTCCAAATGGAATTTTTATTTGCTGCAGTGTCACAAATTTTTCAATAGGATCACAAATTTGTACCTTTTTGTCCCTAATTTCCCAGGTTGGCAGTGGGCATCTCTGTATCAGATTTAATTTGCTAGCACCACCAGAGACACAGGTTACTATCGATATAGTCCAGACAATAATTCTGTTTGGTGCACCAACACTCAAGCATTATCACATGCAGGTGTGATGATTCCAGATTGACAGAGTTGGTTGTGGTACATCAGGTGATCCTAATGACCAATTCTTGACCCTTAACAAAAATTATATTTCATATGAGGGTTTGGTAACGCCAATGATGCAGACATTCATCAATAAGTGGAGCAAAATTGTTTTTGATGTTAGCATCCACTGCCAGCTGATCCAACACCCAGTCAGTAGATTCTGCACCTCCCATCACTGCAGTCAGAATCCAGTACTTTTATAATGAGAAAACTAATCTTTAGCACAGACACCAAAGATGGATAAGTACCTATCAGGATAAACATCGTGCTTTGAACTGAATTTCATGTCTGGCAATCAATAATGTTGATAATGCAGTTGTGTAATAATATTGTCTCCTGTTAATATGTGATATTACTGGTACAAAATCAAAACCAAGATGCTGCTTATCAGTTATTAACATTCTCATTCGACCCCACATACAATGAATTTCAGTTATAATAAAGAAGTATGATCCAGACTGGAGCATCTTTAAGATGTGACTTTTAGATATATCAAAATTATTTACACCAGCACTGAGAGCAAGCCAACCATTTGCTAAAGTGAGTTTTTATCTCTCCCTTGATTAATATTCCTTGACTTTGGTACCAAGAAATTACTATGCATGGTGGTGCAGGTACAATTATTATTTGTTCATCTACGTATCATTTTGTTTTAGCATTGCCATTATCAACATAGTCTTTGATAAACACAACCTACACACCAGCATCTCTGATGCCACCATTTTCAGTAACCTCAGCCAGGTTCTTTGCAGCAACACCTTTTAATCTGACAATAATGTCTTGGATATTGACATTCGACATTTTGCATTTTACCAGTTTGATTTTGAAAAATCACAAGTTCACCAGGATTGATGTCGACAACATTACTAGTAAGCTCGGTCAAATCCGCTTTGGTGGCAGATCTACTGAGATCCACATCAGCACCACATTGTCAGGCTGAGTAACATCCATAATTGTTAATAGACATTTTTATAATATTAAATGTACTTTAATGTGAAATCAAAAAGTGCTTGTGGTGTTGGTGAACGCTCATTGCATGCAACAGGATGGCCCGATATGGGACCATCCAACTAAGTTTGAATTGGCATAGTCAAATAAAACAGTGGCTGTTGTCTTTGCCTTGTTAAATAATAAACAACTGGTGGTGCAATTCTGTACGAGTCAAATACAAATGTCGAGGTGCCACCATATATGCAGGATAGTGCTGGCATTAATAATGTCGCCAAAAAAATAACCAACCTCAATATATTGTCACCAATTTTCAAAAAAAGTTGCCATTTTCATAGTACAGTACTACCATTTTATCTGGATATCCCTGTTACCAAGGTAATATTGTCAGCTTAAGTGGATGTAGAGATAAGAGGGGGGAGGGCTACAAAAACAGACATTTGCATATAAGTGAAATTTGTATGAGGTGACCTGGCATCAGTGAGTAGGATTTACAAAGAGAAAATAAACATTTGAAATTTTGATTAATTGAAGACAAAACTTGATCTAAAATACACATATGTATTGACACAGTTGTGTAGAAGAATCCATAATGCATACAGTACTGTAGATGTATATGAAAAATCCATGAATTCGAGTTTGGATCATGCGTTCAAAAATTTGTATGTACAAATAACTCGTATGTAAAAAAAAAAAAATAGGTTGGTCCTTGTTTGATCTATCCCACTGTCAAACATGTGTCACTAAACAATTCAATGAGCGTTTCATGGTTGCCAGGAGCACATGGCTTTATATTTGTTTACATGCCTAGATTTGGGTCAGCAAGAGACAGCCAACATGTTGCTGAGGCTATCAAGAGGATGAGGCTGTTAATAGGGAAATGAAAAAACAAAATGAAAAGTTTTACAAACATCTTTATGACCAACTACATATGGTTTCAAAAGATTCAAAATTTAATTTGCATTTTATGCCACCTGTGGTAACGATTGTAAGCCTTAACATTTTTTTCTTCAAAATAGCGACTTTCATGGCACAATAAGAGTGCTCGAATCACTTTGGAAAATGCAGCTTCCATTGCTTTTATTTAAGTTTTGTGCCAACTTCCTTTGATGAAAGGTGCTTTGTTTTTATTAAAAATTGTAGTCAGCTTGCTTTTGATGAAGGGTGCACGTGTTATTGAAGTCACCTCGAAATGCAAACTTTCGAGGACCAAACAGATGCCAGTTTGTTATTGGTGTGGTAACATCAAAAAATTGTAGTAGGGCATTAATTGAGACCAAATTTAAAAAAAAAAAAATTTGTTTCATATGCTTAGTATTTATACAGAACAATTAATGCTTCATAGGTAATTGGTTTTCTTTGAAGTTTCAGCAAAACTATTTTTGGGGTACATTGTGACCCCCTCCCCCCCAACCCTCACTTGGTTGATTGCAACTGTTCCTGTTCCTATTTTGGGAGGTTAATCAATTGTAGCTGATCAGGTAGTATGACTATCTGAGTGATCAGTGCTTTTACAGTACCCAGGCCAAGTGTCTGCATAGTCGGATTATGATGTAAAAACGCGCTGTTAAGACACGTTTGTCAATATGAACAAATGATTTGTTTATGTAACAATAGATAGCTCCCAGTGCATTTTATATCCAAGTTTGCGACTTCCTTGCTTGGTTCATTTGAATTTCTCCACCCCAAACCCAAGATTATATATACAAGTTTCAGAACCCATTGATTTTGTAGTAATATAAATAACATATCTTCAACAAGTTCGTTCATCTCCGTACATAATGTCATTAGTGACCATTCACAGACAAATTGATGTGGCCTCATCAGTGACTTCTGATGTATTATTGCCAACATGAATTGATCCCACAAGTGTTTCCAGTCAGTCCACAAGGTCATTGGGATCATACAGTCCACCAGGGCCTTCTCCTTTTTTTTTTCTTTAATTGTTTTAGACACTAGAACTTGAGATTCTCCTGTGGGTTTATATTTGGGCAGTTTCTCTTCTGATGGGAACAAATGTGCTTCCTCTGCATGTACATCTATTTTTTCCAGTTTTTTAACAGATTTCGGTGATAGCCACCTCAAAATTTTGTAGAAGTTTTTCTGCATATGGTTTAGTCTTTTCTTTACCAATGATTCTTTCACACAAATCCATCAATTTAACAGTTCAGGCAAAACATAGTTATACTCATCGAGCTATTGTTATGAGTCTATGCTCTTAAAATAAGTGACATAAAAGAATGAAAAAAATTTGTAAAATTTAACAAATAATTTATTTCCCATGAATACAAAATGGAAAATGAGAAAAAAAAAGAACTTACGGTTTTGCGAATTAAATCCAAAAATAATCTAAGAATTAAAGACACAAGTCCTTGTGATAAAATGTCCTGAATAAAACTTGTTCAAGTTCCAAAGAGATTTAAAATTGAAGGCGATGACGTGTCTGTTATGGCCTGCATCATACTAATGTGTCAACAGTCTCTTGTTGAATCACAGAAATATATTATTCCAGGTTTGAATTCAGTATAAATTCAAGTGAATGTCTTTATCCAAGAATTTTGTCAGAGCACTTTTGTATTTCCAGAGAAAATAATCACTTGAAATCAATAATTTGAAGAAAATAAAATTCAGCCCAAACTGGTCACAACATAATACAATTTAAAGTACCAGATGTTAAAGCACTAGTAAAATTCTGACAGTCACAAGATAATATAGTTCTCTGATTGAACCTCAGGTCACAAATTAGCATTTTCTACAAACAACCATTACCTAATGGAAAATTACTTTCTAGCATGATTTAATGAACCTTGTTTATTTAAAATATAATAGCCTATAAAATTCACTTTGGAATCCCCAAAACCCTGACCCAAATCAACAGGTTTACCTGCATAATAATTTGGTCAATGAACTCATATCCATAGAGGATAATGAAGCTATTATTTGTTGTTTATATCAATGAAATAATTAAAAATTATTTAAAAAGTCAATCAGGTAAACAGAACTGAACTCAGTTTTGGACAAGGTCAAGTCCTGTAAACAATGTTGCATTACAATAACATGTAATGGAATAAAAAAATTTTTAAAACTAACAGACAAACAATTAAATTAAATATACATAACACTATAAAGTCGTTCAAGGGTTTGAATCCTGGCTGAGTAATACCAAAGACTTGTAAAAAAGGTACTAACAGCTGCCTTGCTAGGTGCTCAGCATTAAGAGGTCAGTGTTTGGACTGGTCAGCCTGGTGTCAGAATAATGTGTGTGGGTGTGTGTGATTTGGATTTTTAACATAGCTTTAACAATTTTTCAGTCATATCGCTACGATGTCTGCAGTGTGGCAGTTTATAGTGATGTCTAGCACTGGGGCATCATGCCGCAGACATGTAGCATGATGTCCCACCCAGTCACTTTATCCTGACACCAGGCTGACCAGTCCTAACACTAACTCTTAATGCTGAGCGCCAAGTGAGGCAGTTGTTAGTACCATTTTTGTAAGTCTTTGGTATGACTCGGCCGGGGATCAAACCCACGACCTCCCAAATCCATCAGAATAATGTGACTGGGTGGGACAACATGATTCATGTCTGCGTCATGATGCCCCAATGCTAGACATCACCATATACTGCCACACTGCAGACATCGTCGTGATATGACTGAAAAATTGTTAAAGCTACGTTAAGAATCCAAATCACGCGCATGCAATCATTATTGTCTCTGAGGGTATTCAGATCTCATTTTACCAACCCCATCCCCTTTTCTGACTGAAGTGCTGTTTGACTCTGTAAGTGGTATACTTTTACAGCAAGAGACCAGGATGCTTATCAAGAAGTGGGCAGAGGAGATTGTTAGGAATCCACAATCGCTAGGATTCTACTCCAGACTTTTTCTGTTAGGAAGGCCAATGACAAGCCCAGGCCAATCATCAACTTGAGACAACTAAATCATTTCATACTCACACTGAAATTCAAAATGGAAATGGCAAGATCAGTCTAGCTCTCCATCCAGCTGAACAAATTTGTCATCACTCTCAATCTGATAAATGCATATTTTCACTTTCCCATCCATCTATTTTTGTGGAAATTCCTTTGGTATGCATACCAAGGGTCTATAGGATCATGACCTATCTCTTTGGCTTGAACACAAGTTCCTGGAACTTTACAAAACTGCTAAACTGTGTTGTCTCCATGTTCTACATGAAATATCTACTTTCAGAATGGCTTGCTTGGATGACATCTTCCAAAGGGGCCCCGAGTGGCCAAGTGGTCTAAAGCGCGCTCCGTTACGGATCACTGCCATCTCACCTCTGTCTGCGTGGGTTCGAGTCTAGGATTCGGCGAATGCGGATATGTGAGAAAGCTTGCCAGTAGCTTCTCGTGGGTCGGTGGTTCTTTCCGGGGATTTCCCGGTTTCATCCTCCACCATTAATACTGGCCGCCATGTATAGCCTATCGTGTGTTGAAAAATGGCGTTAAGCCCCACAACAACAACAACATTTTCCAAAAATCATGGCAAGTTTGATCTCAGTCAAGGGAATTTTTTTTATTTCATAGCCCTTTTAAATCATCTTGGCTTTGTGGTAACTTGGGAAAAGTCTGATCTCTGTCCATTCCAGCAATTCATCCCTCTGTATATGGATTTTCTTGTCCAACTCTACCAACTCTTTGATTTGGGTTGACTGAATCCTCAAGCTCATATTGTCCATTTCCAGTAAGAAATGGATTACAGCCAGGGAGTTTTTGCAGCTCTTAATCCTTTACCTCATAGAGTGTATGGCTTTTTAGCCAGTTGATCTACATGTACCAAAGTTACACAGTGCAGTGCACTATAAAAAGAACACCTGTTACCTGTTTGACTCCATAAACATAGGCCTGCTAGTTAACTGTTAAGCAGTGTCATATATGTTACGTTTAACATCAGTTTTAACCATTGTATACTTTTGGTACACATCTATTATGTATAGAAAGATTTAAGAGTAAAATCCAATTGTTATATCTGTATTTTTATGGGAGAATTTTTTATATGCTTTAAAATCACAACAACTTGTTCACCATCAAGCCAGTGAAGCCATGTGACCAGCTGTAGCTGCCATTTCTCATACTCGAAATTTACAAGTACTTTGTCTATGTCTACATCACTAAATCATGTGAATTCGATAATTTATAACAATTCTTGCCTACATCAATATCAGAGCCTTTACCTAAGTTACTGAAGCTTTCGTAGTAGTGATTCTATTCGTGCAGACTCAAAGTACTGAACGAAATCTGCGGCCTCTATTTTGGAGGGTGGAGAATTCGACCGAAGCTAACTCAAAAATAGCAGAATACAACTAGATATTAAATAGTGACCATGTGATCTGATGTAATGGTCATTCACATCAATGAATATAGTATCTAATAGGGGTTTTTCCTCGAAGGTGGTGCTACGAAAACAAGCTTTCAATGGCGGATGTTTACAGCAGGTGTCAAAAGGTGCTTCCATGAGAATGGTGTAGAGGCATCAAAACGTGCTACCATGTGAATCGGGTGAGGCGTCCAAAGGCACTTCCATGAGAATCACTCAGTGCAGTTTTGGATCTCATCCCTGTGGATCACTTCTGTATCCATTGCGGGTGGCTTCACCATCTGTGGTGCCCCTTTTCAGGGGTCCTCAATTACAGATCAGCAAAATGAATGAGATAATATCATTCTTGCATCAGTTGTGCAACCAGTTAGGCTTATAGCCATGATACCTCGGCTCAATGTGACCATGTGTTCAGATTGCAGTACTGTGGTTGCGGAGCTCATCTGTTGCCAGGTTTTGACATTATCAATTGCCATTGGGATCTGGAGGACACAAGAATTTGCTCTTCATGTCTGACAACTCTGGTAGTGATGTACTTCCTGAAACATGTTGGTAACAAATCACCCCAACTCTGTATTCTGGTTTGGGAGTTCCAAACTTGGTGCCACATCACAACATTGACATCCAGATAAGACATATTCCTAGCAGGCTCAGTGTTTTGGCCGATTCTCTGTCCAGGAAGGGCCAGATTTTCCTCCCTCAATCCATTGATCTTGCCTCAGATTTACCTGCTTTGGGGGTGTGTGATGATTGATCTTTTTGTGACCAAGTGGAATCACAAACTGGCCACCTTTGTCTCTCTGGTACCAGTTCTCAAAGCTTTGGCAGTCAATATGTCCTTTCTATCATTTGGGAGGGTTTGTGTGACCTTTGCCTACCAGCCAATGGTCTTGGTTCCAAAAGTTATATTTAGAGGTTAGAAATGTAAAATGATTATTATTGCCCCTTTCTGCTGCGACACATCCTGGATCAACAGTCTTTAGGATTTAGCAACAGAACTGCCCTAACTGCTCCGGTGGCCTAGTGGTTAGAGCGCCCGCCTCGGATGCAGGAGGTCACGGGTTTGAACCCCTGCAGAGTGATACCAAAGACTTTAAAAAATGGCACTATCAGCTGCCTCACTTGGCGCTCAGCATTAGGACTGGTCGGCCTGGTGTCAGGATAATGTGACTGGGTGGGACATCATGCCACATGTCTGCGGCATGATGTCCCAGTGCTAGACATCACTATAAAGTGTCACACTGCAGACATTGTAGCGATATGACTGAAAAATTGTTAAAGCTATGTTAAAAATCTAAATCACACACACACACACCCACACACACAAACACACACACCTGCCCAGGAGGATCCTGGCCTGGCCAGATCTTTTGAAACAATCTTGGATCAAAGTGTTCCATCTTTGCTCGAACCAGCTCTTCCTTCACACCTGGTTCTTGTCAGGAGAGCTCCGCAGCATAAACAGTTGAACCATTTGATTACTGTATTATTTATATTTAATATGCATTCTTTGTTAGCTTTTGTAGCAAAAAAGATTTTGTTATATGCTTTTGTAAAGTAACATTGTATGTTGGACTTGACCTTGATCAAAATCAAGTTTGTTTTCTACTTGAATTATTGATTTTTTCAAAATTCTGAAAACAACTAATAACATAGCTAAAGTATTATATGTGAATGGGTTTAATATTAGGACCATTGTTAATAGAAGTAAACATTTATTAGGATCTCAGTATAGGTTATTGAAATTCCCCTATAAACATACCTGGCCTACCTGACATATTTCATATTCTGTATTGTAATGTTAGTAGCAGACCTAATTATAACGGGGATTTTATCTAGTAAAAATTAGGATCATTGTAGACTGTTATTTTCCGTTGTTTTTAGAAAATGCTAATTGTTAGCTGAGGTCAAGTAGAGAACTGTATAATCTTGTTACTGGACAAATTGTTCATTCATGCTTTAAGATCCCAGCAGAATCAATTGTAGTATTGTTGTTTCCAGTAATTCATTTGGGCTGGAATTTTCTTTTTCAAATTATCTAATTAATTCAGCTAATTCTTTTCTGGAAATACAAAGTGGTCTTCAAAGATAACATTCTTGAAAACAGAAATTTGAATTGATACTGAAATTTCAAATATATTTTTGGATTGTATTATTGTATTCCAAAAGACAGTTGGTACATCACCATGACACAGGCCACCACAGGCACATTAACACTTTCAGTGTTGGCTTTAATTTGGATTTCCACAAAAGTTTATTCAAAACCTAATCTTTAGGACTTAATGTTTGTAATTCCAGGATTATTTGGGATTTAATTTGCAAGACCATAAGTTCTTTTTTTTCTTCACATTTTCACTTTGCATTCTAGGGAAATAAATTATTTGTTGAATTTTACAAAGCTTGTTGCTTCTCACTATTTTCTGTTGCTTATTTTAAGACCATAGAATCGTAATAATTGAAAGAATTACAGGAGCAAACCACTCTAAAGGCCAACGATGTAAAGTGGCATATCTTCAGGAGCATAGTTGGTAACATCATCACTTTGAGTACCTCAAACCCACAAGTAAGTGACTTTTTTCTCTGGCGGTTAGAAGAGAAAATGTTGGCCACAATTACAGTTAAGGGCTACAGCTCTATATCACTTTTTGTCGTTGAGGCAGAGTGAATCTTTTGTCATGAATAAGACCACTCAGAATTGTTGGCCAACTTCGACTTGCGTAGGCTTAAATCATTCTTGTATGAAATATTTCTGGGTTCTGTCTTGCTTGAATTGAAGCAAATTCAAACCCTAGGCCAGGATCTAGCTGATGTGCCTTTCTTGCATATCTTTCATGATAGTGTTTGCTTTAAAATGCAGAGTTGATGAATTACATGTCCTTTTTAGTGACCAAAATGATCTTCAGTTTTGATTTGATGGCTCAGCAGTCCAAATGACACAGCCTGGTTTTGTCACTAAGAATAGACTACTCTCGGAGGACTATCAGGAAGTCATCATATGACCATCTCCTGTGCTGACACATCACGAGAGGTGTTGAGTATTTCTTGTGGCAGCAGAGGTGATTGCCACTGACATGTGAAATTAAAAAAAGCCAAGAATTACATCAAAGTTGAGAACTAGCAAGAAGACATTGAGCTGCATAGGATTTGCAGCTGCATTTTGTGAAACTGTACTTGATTTAATTAAATTTAAAGTGAGCTTTAAAACTCTTTTATTTCAAAATAATGTTTACCAAAATAATGTTTACCATCCCAGCATCAGTCTCAAATACCACTTCTGAACTTGTTAAGTGCATGTTTTCCAGTTGCCTATGAGATTTTACTCATTGAAACACTCTGGATCTAATAGGCCCAGTTTCAGTCAGACTGGCAGCTGCTAGACCCAGATGACATCAGCATAACCTCAGGATGGGCACCCAATGCAGCTGTTGCTGGATTCACCTGGAAATTTTATTTAGTTAGACTTCATTTATTTCTTCTTCCCAGACTATATCATGAATCTTTTGTTTGTGCTGCTCACAATTTTGGAGAGTGGATTATCCTTCATATGGGGAATCTGGCCTTCCTCAAAAGCTACTTGAGGCATTCCCTACTCCTGTTACCTATTCTAATAACATTAATGTGATCAAGGCACATATTTGAAGGAAAAAGCAGAGTTTTAAGTAAATTAAGTTGCCTATAGAATACTTACCCGTTCATATTACTTTGTACACTCTCATCCTCCTCACAATAATAGCATCTCATTCATTGTTCTGCTTGAATTAAAGCTAGTGCCACCTAGTGGTGGCAAGGGAGGTAAGGGGCGTAAGTTACAGCATTTTGTCTACATATTAATGACAGGAAAGATGAATTTTCATCACTGTGGAGGTAGTGGGGCTTCATTTCCAAACATTAATTAGATGGTGTAAGTATTCTAGAGAAATATAATTTACTGAAAAATATGCTTTTTAGAATGGCCTGCATCTTAGACAGAGCTGGTTAGCCTATTCTGACTAATGCTGTAACAGCAACAACAAACTTGCAGTTGGCAGAAAGAGACCGTGCTCTCCACTTTCATCTTTCTTAAAGAACACCATTAAACCAAGTTTCACTCATAGCCGTCATCATCTAATCTCCTTTCCAGTAGCCATATCAAAGAAGTAGGAAAACATGCCACCTAAGTGTCACCCACAGGCTCTGCCACAGAGAAGGAATTTTCAGGGAAATAAAAAGGATTGAAAGGACTTCCTACAACACAAGAGACAGCAGAGAGTCATCTTTTTCACCCATGTTTCTCTCCATGCCAGCCTCCCAATAGCAAGAAATGACATCATTCTCACACTGCCCTTTTCATACATCTCAGAAGGGGTTAGGCTGCTATTCTTAGTTGCTGAATGGTAAGGTATTTGCCATGACAACCATTGGACTGGACAAGTGATATTAGAGGGACTTCACATCATGTTCAGCACACCTCAAGGCAGACACTTTGCAATGAGAAATCAACAAACTTCTCCTGAAAAGGGACAGTAGAAATAGTTTCAAGTGTAAACTAGCCAGGTTTTATTTTGAGACTGTTCCTGGTCCCAAAGGCCAATGGCAAACTTAAACCAGTCATAGACCTGAGTTCCTGCAATCATTTCATTTATGCCCTTTGCTTCAAAATGGAAACTCCAAGATTGGTTTTAAATGCTGTTTAGAAGCATAGACCTTAAAGATGCATATCTTCATACGCCCATTCACAAAGCTTCCAGAAAGTTCCTTTGGTTTGCTTCCAAGGATACCATTTACCAGTCCAAAGCACTCCCATTCACTCAGTATCAGTCCCTGGGATTTTGCACTTCTGATGGACAGAGCAATGGCCTATTTCAGGACCACCCTTTTTGAGGCAACATCAAACTACAGGAATGACAAAAACATCAAGTGAGTGATATTTTGTAGCAAAAACATGATATCCCTTATTATTCTTCCTCTCAGTCTTGGATTCCATGTCAGCATGAAAAAGTCTGAATTCATACCAACTCTGCATTTTGTCCATCTTATTAAGGACTTCAAAACACAGGTAAACAGTATGCCTTCCACAAGAATGGGCATTGAAAATCGTTACATCAGGAGGTTTCATTGCTTACACAGTACACTATCTCAGTCTAAGAATTCCTTCACCAGCTGGGTTTGCTCAGTGCAGTAATGGACCTCATAGTTCTATGTCGCCATTTTATGAAACCATTACAGATGATTCTGTTGTTCCAATGGAGGCGAAGACATTGCCCATTCCTATGGGCAATGTCTTCGCCTCCATTGGAACAACAGAATCATCTATACCAGTCTCAATCATCAGAATCATCTATACCAGTCATTGGAACAACAGAATCACCTATACCAGACTCAGTTTATATGAGTTTCAATCTCAAAAGATATAGGACAACCTCATGTCAGGTGTTCATTGCAGGTACAACCTCCAGTATTCATGGTTTGTATGGCAGGCTGGGGTGCACATATCTGTCCATCATTCCAGGAGGCTATAGTAGAGTGTGGCCCATTCAGGATTGTCTTTTACACATCAACATTGTTGAGATGAAAGCCATACAGAAAGCCTTTCATTGGTCACATGAGGAGCTGCATGGAGAAAGCATTCTTGTTCTGTCAGACAATTCTACTGTAATGAATTATCTCAGAAGGCAAGGAGGAACCAAGTCCCCATACCTTTGTGTTTGAGATTTTCTAAGGTGGTGTCTTCAACAAAAATTCCACATGCAAGTTCGTCATATTCCAGGTTGACTAAATGTATGAGTGGATTTGCTGCACAGGGAGAGTCAACTAATACAAATGGGATGGTCTCTTCATCCCTAGTTTTCACTTGTGTATGTGGTCATTGCCGGCATCAAACAAAGGTGGATCTATTTGTGATGAGGTGGAAGGCAGAACTCCCAACCTTTGTCTCACTAGTTCTGTATCTGAAGTCCTGAGCAGTAGATACACTGTCCATAGATTGGAATGGTCTGGATTCATATGCTTACTCTTTTACACCTCAGAATTCAAAGTTGACAAAGAAAGCAAGAGAATTGTTGCCTTATCCAGATAGCTTTGCTCAAATGGAAAAATCATTGATCAGTGACCCATTAAATTTAGCAATGGCAGTGGAGACATTTCCTGATCTACTTGAGTAACCATGATGGGAGGTATTTCATCTCCATCCAGAGTTGTTGAACCTGCACATCTTGATCATGTTAAATAAACCCTCAAGAACAAACAGTTCTCTCAGCAGTTGGTGGAGAGGATTGCTTGAGCAAGACAGTCTTCCACTTTGAATGCTTATACAACATTGTAAGCAGAGATGCTGCAAGGCTGCAAGATCATGGGTTTTTCACAAAAATGTCTTGAGTCATGTAGCTTGTAAAACCCAATGGGGAAAGATCACACAAGTTGCCTGTGGTTCCCACGATTTCTAGTACCCAGTGCACAAATTAATTTTTTGTTTTTTAATCAGGTTCATCAGATCATTGTTGTTTTTGTCTTTTCTCCATGATTACAATTAATACTATATCTATGGAGAATATTGTTTGAATACAAGCACCTTTATGGTGGAGATCTGTTAGAGTATTGCAGAAACTATGGAGGTAATCTGACTGAATTGTTTCCTGGAGTGCTTTATTAAATTGATCCATTGATCAGCAATTTGGGAAATGTCTAAAGCACAACAGCAGTTTTGTATTGAAACGTAAGATAACTGTTTTCTTTAGGAAAGTCAGCAAGATGGAAATATCATCTGTTAAGGATGAAACTAGGGAAGATATTGGATGATGCAGAATAACTGGCATGATGTCATTTACTACTGTTTAGGTCTTGTAGAAAATCTGATACATTGACAGAAATATCCAAGGAACACCATGCATGAATTGTGTTTTGGATATATATATATATATATATATATATATATATATATATATTCTGAAAACCATTTACCAAATCTATTCATACTAGTCATAATTGGAGTGGTTCTGTCCTTACAAAAATATGTTTGTAATAGGGCATTCAGTTCTCAAAGCAAAATTCACACTACTCCAAGGAATAGTGTAACCACAGACCTTTGAAATTCTGTCACTGTAGTAAGAAAATGTCACATTATCAGTGAAAGAAACTAAGCAAAATTCCAGACAGCTGTATAAATCAGTCATGGAAGATAGAATATCAGGCAGAACAAAAATGTATCCAATCTTCTGTCAAATTTTGATTTCAAATATCCAAAGGCATTAGCTGTGTGCCCAAGGTGGAATATATCATGGGTCCGAACCTGGCTGAGCAAGACACCATTTGAACCACTCATAAGGGCTTCATTGGCTCAGCTCGTACAAGACCTGCTTCCAACTCAAACTAGCGATGGCAGGCAGAATCAGCAACTTTAACTACCAGCAGTTCAGATGGGATGGGTTAGTTGTTGTTGTTGTTGTGGGGCTTAACGCCATTTTTCAGCACACGATAGGCTATACATGGCGGCCAGTATTAATGGTGGAGGAAGAAACCGGGAAATCCCCGGAAAGAATCACCGACCCACAAGAAGCTACTGGCAAGCTTTCTCACATATCCACATTCGCCGAATCCTAGACTCGAACCCACGCAGACAGAGGGGATGGGTTAGTGTCACTTGTGATGGACCAATCTTTCATTCCCAAGAACATGCTCCATATCAGGGGAAATCAGGCTTTTGTGGCAAAACCCATCTACCTACTCTCAACATCAAAGTCCTCTCTAGAACACCATGTGGGTGTAAAGATACCACCTCTTCTTTCCCCGCAAAGTGGGAAAGGATGACATATCAACATAGGCACTGTTGTCCTGATTAAAATAGGTTATCTGCTTTGCACATCGGAAATTAATCCAAAATCAGGTGAATCTGACTACGCTTCTCAGCTCATGCATTCAAGCAAAACTGTTCCCTAGCTGACATTATACAAGCCATGAGATGGAGGTCAGAGTCAACTGTCTCCAGTTTTTACCTTGGAGATCTTTCATCCCAAAGGGTTCAACTTCAGTATGGTGGGACCAATTACTATGGTACAATAGGTTATCTTCCTAGGTTGTTTGGCAGCTTCATATAGATGTGGCTTTATAATTTCTGCTTGATTTGCAGTGCGGGGAAAGTCCCTTTCAGAAGCCATGCCCTGGCATATTGAGTTACTCTCTAGCCAGGTTATCTATCAAGAAACTACTTCACGTACCTTAGGGGACCAGATCTGGTCTTGCTGTGATAAGGGGAACTAAATCCTGTCATCTCTTTCTTATTCTCTGAAGGTATTATATGTTTCAATAACATATTTAATAAATAAACAAGTTTAGATTTAGAACCAAATTTTTTCTAGTAAAATATTTTTCTTTAATAATACTTACACAATCCTATTACATATACACCCTCCCAGCCTCTTTGCAATTTCATCTACATAGAGAACAAGCACTGTGCCACAGTAGTACTTGAGTATTCATGCGATTTGGTGCCTATCCCTGTATCAAGTGGAGATCACTGCAACCTAGGAGGGCAGATAACTTTTAGTTTCTTAGCTAAAATGTTTTAGCCTGGGCAGGAGGGATTAGTAAGGTACTATAGAGTATTATGATTGGGTAAGCTTTATTGAAGAATTATATTTTCCTAGGAAGAAAATGATTTCTAAATCAGGCTGTCATATGTAGGTCTTTTTTGCCAGTGCAGTATTTTAGTTGCTGTATTAAACCTTTGACACAAATGGCATTATTTATTAATTATTTTGAAATTGCATGCATACACATGCTGGAATAGAGAACAGTTTAATATAAATTTGGCCATTTTTATTATCCCCTGGATAGCAAGCATTTTACCCACGTGTGTTCATTCATATGTACATTTATTTTTGTTCTTGTTCATTTGGTAGACCCTCAGTATCTCAGACCCGATTTTATCAATGCAAATGAAAATCAGTATATGGATGCATCACTGAAACAGTTCATTCCAGAAATGGAAAAAGTGGGGCCCATTGAATGCCCTAGCAGGTCAAAAAGTGGAGTTGTTTAGAGGGAAAAAAACAACAGAGGTTACAACTATCCTTTTCTTGATTATTAAAGAAATTCAAGAAATTCAAACACATTTTGGCAATTAATATTCATTTTTCCAGCATTATATTCTTGGACTTGCCACCAATATCTCTGAGCCATTTTCACCTACATTCATTAAAATGAATAAATTGAATGCATATCAGAGAGAGTAATTTAACCATACTAAAAACAAGTAACTTAACCATACTAAAAACGTGGTGTTTATATCTCAGTTTTCATGCAGCAGAGACATTTGTCTTTTCAGCAATCCATTCCATTTCAATTTCCATGTGTGTGACTTCATTATTTTCAGTTATTCATTACACCTTCAATATTGTGGACTCTATTTCACATATACTTACGAAAACTGGTATGTGGATACATTTAATGGGGGGGGTTTAGCTAAATCACATCAAAAATATGTCACTTTGACCTAATTTTCACACTTTATTGAAGTGTATATTTATAGCTACCGGTATATATTTTTCTTTTATTTAGACCCACAATGTTTTGGACTTTATTTCACCTACATCAGTAAAAATTTATGTTTTTAGGCATCCTAAATAGAGTCCCTCAGATATACAAAACTTGGTTACTGTGACCTAATTTTCATGTTTGAATTGTATTTTTATTTTCAACATCCACAGTATCTTTAACCCTATTACATGAGACTAATCAGAGTTGTTTTCACAAAGGAAACATTGTATGTATCCATGTATCATAGAAAGTATTGCAGTAATACCATGTATACTTGCATACAAGTCAACCCCCAAGAGCAAACTGAATCGACCAAGATCTGCTGATGCATAACATGCTAGCAGATCTGGTTCTGTTCAGTTTTTTTGAAGACTGCTTCAGTGGCCTAGTGGTTAGAACATCCAACTTGGATGCGGGAGGTTGCAGGTTTTAACCCCAGCCGAGTTATACCAAAGACTTATAATAATGGTACGAACAGCTGCCTCGCTAGGTGCTTAGCACTAAGAGGTCAGCATTAGGACTGGTTGGCCTGGTGTCAGGATAATGTGACTGGGTGGGACATCATGCTACATGTCTGCAACATGATGCCGCAGTGCTGGACTTCACTGTAATCTGGCACACTGCAGACATCACAACAATATGACTGAAAAATTGTTAAAGTTACGTTAAAAATATGAATCACACACATGCTCACACAGCGTTTCTTTGAAGTAATCAGTAGAACAAATAACATAGACCCTGATCTGCCATTGCATTTCAGATTGGCTGATCAGGGTCTATGTTATTTGCAGTTGGGCTTAGCTCACAAGCAAGTATTTAATTCCTCTGTGGTTGTGGTTCAGTTAGCATATATTTACAACCAGTGGGGGGGCCCCGAGTGGCCGAGTGGTCTAAAGCGCTGATCGTTACGGATCACTGCCATCTCACCTCTGTCTGCGTGAGTTCGAGTCCAAGCTCGGCTAACGTGGGTACGTGAGAAAGCCTGCCAGTAGCTTCTCGTGGGTCGGTGGTTCTTCCCGGGGTTTTCCAGGGTTCTTCCTCCACCATTAATACTGGCCGCCATGTATAACCTATCTTGTGCTGAAAAATGGCATTAAACCCTATAACAACAACAACAACAACAACAACCAGTGGGTCCTATCCAGACCAGCCTAAATCAGCCATATAGATCACTGACTAAATTTCCTGGTTCATTGGTTTGTGCTTCTCTGGGTTTAAGATCAATTTCTCTTGATTATGGTTTGTGAAGTCTTTTTGTTGTTGTTGTTATAGGGTTTAACGCCATTTTTCAGCACAAGATAGCCTATACATGGCGGCCAGTATAAATGGTGGAGGAAGAACCCAGGAAAACCCCGGATAGAAACATTGATCCACGAGAAGCTACTGGCAAGCTTTCTCACATACCCATATTGGCCAAGCCCGAGACTCAAACCCATGCAGACAGTGGTGAGATGGCAGTGATCTATAATGGTGAGCGCTTTAGACCACAGGGCCACTCGGAGCCCCTAAGTCTTTTTGTTTTCAGGTGCTATTTACTCTGTCTCTGTAGATGTGTCACATGGGGCACTACACCTTTCAGTGAAAATTGTAAGCTAGGTGATTTGTGCTTACCTATGGATTGAGCTAAAACATTTTAAGGTTTGCATATTTGGACACTGATGCTCAATGTCACACATGTTGGTATGGAGACATGTCTGTCTGATTCAAAGAAACCAAAAAGTCTATAAATATTTCTACCCTTTTGAATGAAAATGAATATATAATATTCATGGTTTGCAATCTGGAAATATTGTCAGTGGAGGTTTTCTTGTTTATACTTGATACAGTGCAGGTTGTAAAAATGGCCAGCCCAGCTGTTTTGGGTTAATCCAAGCTATATACAGGGTTTAATGTCATTTAAGCACAAAAATGGCTGTATGTTGCATATTAAATATTAAGTTCTAAAACTTAAAGAATTGTAAAAAACAAAATCTTTAAGACTTGATAAAATTAGAGAAAAACTACTTGGTTACAAAACAGTTGACAGGCTAGGGCCGTTCATGACCAGGTAATATTTCATATAGAGTGAAAACAGCCTTTAACTAGAGGATTTCAAGCCTCCTGACAAGTGACCCCTTCAGTCTCTTATTACATTTATATTTTTATTAATGTGACCACATATTAGAAGGGTCTAAAGATCTCTTGAGGGCTGTTTTGACTCTGCATTAAATGTTTTCATGGTTTTAATCCATTAGGGCATCTAGCTTTTTTGATATGTGTTTACCAAAGCAAATTGAAACAAAAAGTTGTCACAAAAAAAAGAGTTGTTGCTACAAAAGGTAAGGAATTGAGCAAGCAAGTTAAGTTTTATCAGTGTGGATCTTATGGCATTTGCTGCTATGGAAATTTTGTTTTTAATTTTAAATTAAATTTGGTCTATCATTCATTCCTTGCAGAGATAAAGCACGTGAGAAACAGAGACTTGTAAGACTTCAGGGTAAAGATCAGGGTAAAGAGCTAAAGCTGAAGAGGCCACACAGATCTGAGGCATGGTCACAGCAGAAAGCCAAAAAGGAGAGAAGAAAGAAAAGGAAGGAGATAAAGTCTCAGAAAATGAAAGAAGAATTAACAGAGGATGATATAGATGACCTGGAGGAAGATATTAAACTGATTAAGAAGCTAAAGAAAGGAAAGGTACTCATCAGCCGTTTCAAATGTACCATTGTTGCTTGCTTACAAGTTGAGTACAACTGCAAATTGCACAAACCTAGATCTGCTGTTGCATAATGCACTGGTAGATCTAGGTTTGTGTAATATGTTTGAGTAATCAGGAGAAGAAACAAGAAAGACTGATCTGCTGGCACAATATGCTACAGCAGATCAGGATCCAACTTTGCAGCTGGACTTTAATGATAAGTGAGTAAAGATGGTATGTAGAATTAATTTTAACAGTTATTTGCTACCTTTTAGAATATTGTTTTATTTTAGAATGACACAATGTGTTTGGTTCTTCCAAGAGGAACATGCAGATTTTTATATATTTAATTGAAAACACCAGTTCACTATCATAATCATCAAGAAAGAAAAGAAAATACCTGTTAAACAAAGTTAGCAACCAGTCATCCTGAAATTTAATTTAGTGCTGGTTCACTTACATAGTCAGTATGACTTCCACTTGAGTTACTTGTCATTCTCATTAGTACTTGGCCACATTTGGGATTTAAAGAACCACATGATGAAAAGGAATGAATGCAGTGTTGTCTGGGCCATTAAAGCTGAGACAGAAAGTTAGTCAAGTGCTTTGCAATGGGAAGCATATTTTCAAACAAGATTGCTAGTAGCGCTATGCACGCTCTGCATATGAAGAAAGCCAAGCAATAAACAGAGAGGTGTGTTTTGTAATTGTGAAAAGAAGTTAGATCTATTCAGCGGAGCTACTGCAAGGCTATGGGATCGCACATTTCTCACAGAAATGATCCAGAGTCATGCAAGTTTTCAAATCCAGTGGGGGAAAGATCTTGTAAGTTTCCTGTGTTCCCTGAAAATTTCTCATACCCAGTGCACAATTTTTTAATTTTTTTTTTTTTGTTGTATTTTAACTAAGTTGATCAGATTGCCTGTTTTGCCTGTTCTTCATGAGGGTTGATCAGATTGTCTGTTTTGCCTTTTCTTCATGATCTTAAATTATCCTATATATATAGAGAATATTATTTGAATGCAAGCATTATTATGATGGAGCTCAATTGGAGTAATGACAAAACTATGGAGGTATCATAATTCAGTTATTTCCTGGCGGTGTATAGCAAATGGATCAATCAATCAGCCATTAGAGAAATGTCTAAAGTGCAACAGCAGTGTGTCATGTTGAACAAAAGATAACTGATTTCTTTACAAAAGTAATGATATGGAAAGATCATCTGTTGAGGATGAAATATCAGATGGTTTGCTGCTAACCAATAGCACAGAAAGCAGAATTCAGTGATATAGAAATAACCAGCATGATGTCATTTGCTATAGTTTAGGTCTTGCAGAAAATTTGATACATAGGCAGAAATATCTAAGGAACAACATGCATGAAATATGGAAAATTGTGTTTGGATATATATCTTGAAAACCAGTTCCAGAAATTTACTCAGACTGACCATAGTTGCAGTGGTTCTGACTTTATATGAAGCTGATTGTGAGCAGCAGAGAGGCTGGACAGACTTGCTTGAATTGTCTTTGTTTGAAAAATAAAGCTTCCTACAAAAGCTGAAAATACAAGGTCAGTAACGTCAAACTGAAGCCTCTAACTGACCGAGAGTTTCTCTAATTGAGTTAGCTCATTTTGTTGCTTTATCGCTGACGTTTTATATTCATTTTTTTATGCGTGTATATTTTAGTACCCGGACACTCACTGTTGGTCGTCAGCCTCTCTGCTGCTGTAATTAAATCATTATTATATCAATAATGGAATTTCATGCAGCTAAACTAGCTCGACAGCGACTAGGGGCAATTAAAAAATATCTACCCCTCCGTGATTCTGTCAAGCAACAACTACAAGCACGTCAGGAGTCTTTAGGTGGAATTTGTAGAAGGTGCAGAACAATTATTTAAACCAGTTGTCAAACCAACAAAGAAAATTGTTACAGCAACTGAGGCAACACAAAGAGCTCTTGAAACATTACCTGTTGATATTGCTGGCCATATTCAAGCAGTTCAACCACCACCCGTTCAACCTCCTCAACCACAACCTGAAGATCAACCACAACCTCTGCCAAGAAGAATTAAGACAGTAGATAAATTCACACCTGAAGGTATTGCCGCTATCATGGATCGAGACCAATTACTTAATATTGCCGCATTTGGATATCGTAATAGAGATAAGTATGTAAAACCTGAATATATTAAAACTATGAGATCTACCGATTGGGTTAAGGATATATGTCGCATTTATACCAATATTCCGGCAATCAGAGGAAAGGAAATTAATGATGATTTTGACTTATTTGTCCAGTGGGTAAATAATCGTCTTGAAGAAACAATGCAGGAAAGGAGACAAAGAGAAGAAGAAAGAGTTTCAACGTATGCAACAGGAGGAAGATTTGGAATTTGAAGAAATTAGACAAAGGAGAGAATTACATCCAACAAGTAAGAAAAAACCAAAAGAAACAACTGGAAGTGGTCTTATTACTCCATGCCCTAGCAATGTTCTTGCCGACATGGACAAACTAGAAATTCTGATTGGTGGAAAACGAGCTGGTAATAATTTCTCAGAAATTTATTAATGAAGCAGCTGCTATTTGTCAGAGATTATTTACAGGCGGTGTCATGGATATTAATGTGTATCGGTCCCTCATTAATGAAATCGCCGATGATTACCACAGCGATTAAGGGTATACAATTAGATCAGTGACAATAAAATAAGATGATCATACATAATGCTCAACGTAGACCTGTAATGGTCAGGGTGATCAATTTGTGATCACCAACCTATAAAGCGTTCTGCGGCGATGGACTTGGTGATGTTGTTCAGGGTCTATGTAGAAGGATAGCCCCAAAAGCAATGCCGATTGCAAAGCAACTGGGAATGAAAGCTATTGATGTTGTTCGTGAAAAAGGTATTGGTGCTGTTGGTGATGTTGCTAGCAAAGCATTCTCAGCAATCAAGGATAAACTAGCACGATTAATACGACAAAAACCTCAGCCAGTAAAATTACCCAGCACTGAAGTGATGCCTGCAAATGTTAGTAAAATAATAAATCAAGCTGCAAATAAAAAATTAGCAGAGTTAGCTGGTGTACCCATGTCAGAGAAAGAAAAAATATAACTGCATGTTTAATAGCAGGAAGTGGTCTTCGTGTTAGACGATAACAAATATAATAAAATGTTCAAGCGTGTATCTGATCCTGCATTCGACATGGATGCGCCAGTTCTCAGGGATGAGTCTGTGCACGATTATCAATATTATTCTTATGACGCATGACAGCCAAATCAATGTGGGCGAATTGAGCTGCAGGTTCAGGACACAAGCAGATATTTCTTACCCGCTGAAGCATTTATTGAAGTAGAAGGTGAAATTCTAAGAACAGATGATACTGAATATGGCGCTGATGTTAGAGTTGGTTTTGTTAATAATGGCATCATGGCGTTATTTGACAGCGCTACGTACATGATTGATGGAAAAAATATTGAATCAATTCAGAAAGACATTGACGTTGCAACGACGATACTTGGCCTTGCAACATACAGCGACGATTATTCAAGATCAGCTGGTCCGTCAATGATGTTTGTAAAGGATACTTCTGACCACCCTGACAACAGACAGTACAATATAAGACGACCAAGAAACAACGCTGACGCTTATGTGTGGCCGGTAGTTCATGGTGCTAATCCAGAATTCAACTTAGGAATAAACCCGACGGAACTCCCGATTGGCAAGGTGTTGGCATTCCAGCGGGTGGTTATCAAATAGAACAAATCAACGATGAGTTCCAACACAGAATTAAGTCTATCACAGGAAAAGAATCCACGATAGCTATTATTGTTCATGAGCCAACGTTATCATCCGTGATAGAAATAAATTCTCTTGACTACACTGTAGATATTTATCAAAGTTCGATCAGATCAGTATTAGGATGGCCTGATATTTCACTAGTTTATGATATAATACCAGAACCAAAACTTAATGAATTTAAGACAAATGAAGAAAAATACATTAAAAAAAACCCAGCATATCAAATAAATTTCCATGGAAATTTCACGTTGGAGATACACCTGTTTTTCATTATGACCAAAATTATATTTTAAGAAAACATTTATATAAATATGATAATGTTAAAAGAGTATTTTTCATTGATGAGGAAAATATCAAATCATTTTCTAACCTGATTATTTCTGAATACGTTCGGGTATTTAATGATCTACAAAGTCTATTTTCTTCGTTATCAAAACATTACAACGAAGATGTAAAACAACAGATAATTGAAACAATAAAGCATTTAAATCATGTTACATCAGATTTAAGATTTGCCAATGATTCAATCTTATCAGCTATATATTTTAATAGAGCTGAAAATACTGATGCTACTTATCCATCCTATGGTGAAATTAAACAGTTGTTTCTTAACCACTACAAAATAACAGAACAACAATTACCAACATTTGTAATACCAGGATACGATGCAGACAGGATGAAGAAATCAGTTAATATTGCTATTGATAAATATTTTCCAGAAATACTTGAATCACGGAGAGAAGTAGCCCTGCCAGCAATTATTCTCAGATATAGTAATGATCCGTACGGTGTCGGCCGTCATATTTCACCTGGTATTGTTAATATAACATCGACTATCGTGGTCAGTCTAGTATGTGATGTAATTGATGGCAGCTATCAAGTACACCTTGAAGAATCCAATCAGGCCCAGCAAGGATACATCTTATACTCATTTAGCCCTCAAGTACCACCAGGATATTTAATTGTATCAGAACCAATTAATCCTGTTTATCTGAGACGTAATAATCCACTGTTATCAAGAATACATTTCAAACTTACTGACCAGATCTGACACCTTTTGGATTTGAGAAATGAATCATTGAATATAAATCTGTATGTGAAATCGTAGAACAAAAAAAATGTTAATAAATTATCAGAATAAAAAATAAATATTATTAATATTATTATCAGAAATAAAAAATAAATCTGATTCTGAGTAAATATTATCAGAATAAAAAATAAATCTGATTCTGAGTAAATTGATTCTGAGTAAATATTATTATCAGAATAAAAAATATTATTATTATTATTATTATTATTATTATTATTATTTGATTCAGAATAAATATTATTATTATTATTATTGTTATTATCAGAATAAATCAGAATCTGAATAATTGTCAGAATAAAAATATTATTATTATTATTATTATCAGAATAAAAAATAAATATTATTATGAGAATAATATAATTTATAACAGAGAAGGATGTTATTTATTCTGAGGTCTCTATCATCGGTAATGGATTGGTACATACCATATAATAATATTAATAAATGTACCGATCAGTTATCAGATTGAGGCAAATGATAAAAGTTTACTCATTCTGGGCTCTCTATTGTCAGTGAGAGATCAGTACATACACACATGAAGCGAGATAACTCTGTCAAGCAAAGCTTTCTCGGATAGATTAATTAAGCAGTTGTCCCGCTTGATTACATAACTGTAGCGATTTTTTTTGTGTGTGTGTGCTGTCTGTAAGTAATCAGCTGTCAGTGGATTAAATCAGAATCTGAATAATTATCAGAATATAAAATAAATATTATTATTATCAGAATAAAAAATAAATATTATTATTATCAGAATAAAAAATAAATCTGATTCTGAGTAAATATAACTAAATATTGTTTTTACTGTATTCAGAAATGAATTATTCCTCTTGTTTAGCTGGTACCACAGTCACTGTGAGTTAGTTTCGTCGTCACTATAGTCACTGGTGATGGCGCTTTCACAATCACAATCATCACTGACATTACAAGCAGAAATAATCTCCCTCAACTGTCTTACACAAGCATTCACAATTCTTTTTGTTTCGTATTCGTGAGACAATTCTGACCTAATCTTTTCGATTGCGTGTGCATCTGTGTATGTGTATCTGTAACTATTGCCAGCGACTGTAACATTGCTTGCTGAATCAACTTCATGAATCTGTAATTGGCTGGTAATGTGTATTTATCTCAAATTTTCGTTGTTATAATGATTCAGAATCACATAAAATTTTCTGAGGATTAAGTTCATCAGATATTTTTATACCGTCATGTTGTAATTTTTCAATCACAGAAATAATAACATTAATATTTTCGTGATTCATTATGCAATAAATATTTATTCAAATCAAAATAAAATATTTCTGAATCAGAATAATAATAAAAAGTATTTCTGAATGAGAATAATAATAAAAAATATTTCTGAATCAGAATAATAATAATAAAACAGTCCTACCCACTTATATCGACATCACTTGTGTAGACAAGCCGCCTATTTCAACAAAAAAGCAAAGTCCCGGTCCCTTGGTCTACTATTACTACCAAAATTGTCATGCTTATGTCGATGTCGAGATAAAAAAATAAATGTACATGGCGACAGAAGCCCTTGGTCCCAGCTTGAACAAATCCTTTGTTTTCTGATCATTTATGTCGACAAGCTGCCACTTCCGACCCATACTTTGTTTCACAATTAGTTGATCTTGACGCCAGGCTTTAATTTTCCCGCCTAATCATTTATGTCGGCAGGCAGCCAGTTCCGACCTGTACTTTATTCAACAATTAGTTGATCTTGCCACCAGGCTTTAATGTCGCGGTCGGATAAAAAAACAGGCTTTTGTTTGGTCCTATAAAGTTGGCCTCTCGTGGCGACTTAAATAAAAGCAATGAAATCTGATCAATTCTTGCATTTTCCAAAGTGATCGGTGATTAAAACAAGTTTATTGTGCTGTGAAAGTTTCCTTTTTAACTTTATTTATATTTACGATGGCTACCAGCGGCAGTGTAAAACGCAGATTAAATTTACAGTCTCTGGAAACTAAATATCTGGCTGTTAAGGAAGTTGAGGGTGGGGCATCTCGCAAAGATGTCTGAAAAATTTTAAATGTATACCGCCTGAGCTGACATTGTTACAATATTGTATTGTAAGAATCATTTTCTTTTAATACCTCATTAGCATGTGTCAATGTATACAATATTATACCTTCATTAATCATATCAGCCGCATATCTCTTGTTCGCTTTTATGTACTTTTCACGATGACTTCTGTAACTAAATACGTGTACTGTTTAAACCAACTTGTTGACAGGTTTTCATTTCCCAGTGAATAGCCCCATCCCCTTGGTATCCTTAATAAGATGGGAACAGACTGACCAAAATCTAGGCCAATTTAAGTACATGTACGTGAAGCGTGTAAATAACAACTATGCAACCATGTGCTTATGCCGACACTGAATATCGTAGTGAATGTTTTTCATATCAGGATGTGACTGATGCAATATTTTATTGTGGATTTTATTACACAAAGGTAAACAAAATGTAATTTGTCAATATACAAGTGTATTTCACACTGGTTTTGTCTTCATGTAATCCATATTTGTATTGTTTGTTTTATCAAAGTGTAAATGCTACTCACTGACGACAGGTCACCCCTTACTGACGAATTTAACTTGCATCTTTTTTTCTCACACACCCCCCAACACTTATCTCGACATCCGCCTATGTCGACAATATTTCCTCGGGCCCGAGGATGTCGACATATTTGGGTAGGACTGTAATAATGATAATAATAATAATAATAATAATAAAATAAACAAAAAATAAATATCAGCAATAATGATCGGTCAACAATTCCACAGGGTCCCTTCATTGCCAGTAAAGTCATGAGGTCCTAGTTTTTTGGGGTCTTTCCGTTGATAACCCTAGTTCTTTTGGTCGACCCTAGTTTTCTGTAAAGGCCTTTCTTATGGCCCACAGGCACCTCATGATACTTTTTCTTTTGGCGACAATTCCTTCTGATTGTCTTGTGTGGGGTATACCCTTCAGTGAGGTCACAAGGTTAAGAGCTTACATCATCCTACTGTTTATTTTTGAGGGAATTCAGTTTTCATATAGAAATTATAATTATATTATATATAATAAACATTTTTTAATTTCATGTAAACCCCCCCCATATCAAACCCGGGGTGAGTGCAAAACAACACCCACCACATGTTTGACATGGTGAGGAAGTGTGCATGAAATTCCTTGGGGTTTGGAACCCTCCCCCCACTTTAAGAAAAATTGGCATTGAACCGCCCCGTTGACGATATGTATGTTACGGGAATCGAACCCAAGGCCTCAGTATGATAATCCAACGTTATAACACTGCCACTGTCTGAATCTTACAAATATAAATTTTAGAAATTATCATGAGGTTACCTAATGCTGAATAAGCAGGCAACCTACGTGTGACTAGTATACTGAATAAAATCACAATTATTGTAAACTGTAGTGTGGATTTATTTCAATTTCCAAATATACTATATAAAATTAAATCATGAAATCTACAATATTACACACATTCCTGCCGAGTTAAAGTGTACTGCCAAGGATTCTAACATCGATCGATAAGTCAACTTAATGAATCTGTCAGATGGTAATATATTACCGCTGTCTAAAAATAACTTGCTGCTGTATTGATTCACACAGTTGAGATATACACAATTACACATCAAATTTGTGAACAATCTGAATTTATCAGTGAAAAGATGTAAATATCATTTTCTGTTATAAATTATACTGATCCACTGACTACAGACAGTTATGTTACTGAATATAACCGTTACGATGACAGAAAAAAAAGAAATCGCTATAGTCATGTAAATCACTCAGTAACAAGTGCGGCAACTGCTTAATTAATCTATCAGAGGACTTTGCTTGAGTTATTTCCTGTCATGTGTTTATACTGGAACGTGAACTTTTGTTCAAATTTCTTTGAAAATGCCAATTTTCTTATATTATTTGCAACAAAATATATTGAATTCAAGTGAATATCAAAATATTTGCCAGCTGCATTCATTGATGGAAATATTATTTCTTTGCCTGTCTCTACGTTCACAGATTTAACCACCCGCTTTTCATATTTCTTACGCCTCCTAGTATTTTAACACGCAGAATTCTGACTTTGTGTAATAGCTCGTAAATTAAATAAATAATTATATTTTGGATTCCGATCAATATAATCGATCACAAGTCCATCTTTTATTATTCCATAATAACATTCGTATATAAATCTATGTGATAAATGCATTTTATGTCCCCCCGCTTTGAACACATAATAACCAGTATTAATGACAACACCAACTGGGTTTTTTTAATCAACAGTGCCTAATTACACCATCATGAGATGCTTCATATTTTTTAATGATGGGATATATTACAAATTCATTTTGTTCCATTTATATAAAAATATTGTTTGTTTAAATCATTATTTTGAAAATCTGGTGAGATAGTCTTCGGCGTTTCTTATGGGAGATTCGACGCCATCGGTATTATTTTTTTTACCATAATATCGTTTTAGCTCTCTGTATCTTTTACCACCACGTTGCACGCATAACTGAGTTTCTCCTCTAACCCCAACACCACATTTTAAGCACGGTTTTGGTCCTAGACTCCCCATGTTGAACACTTTGCATATGATATCCACAGAATTTGTTTACACAGGCTTTGTTACAAGGAGTTGTACAGCCAGTCATTATCCACTTACAGTTATTCTTTGTTTGAATCATTATATACATACTTATACTTCAATTTAAATATATATTTGTCTTAATTATAATATGGAGGAGTTTGAGAGATTATCCTCAATTAAGCCCTATAAAGCCAGATTTGATCTTGACAAACTACCGGAATATAAATTTAGTTTTTCGATGCAAGATCTTGCTTTAAGAAATAAGGATATAACTGATCGTATCCATGAAGCCAAGAAGGAATTTCACGATAATGACGCAGATCATGTGTGGTCAACATTCAGAATCAAATATGTTGTCATTGCTACAGTGAATGATTTGCGCGCAGGAAGAATTATTAACTATCTTGACAATCAAAGATATTTTGTTCTAATAAAATTTATTGTGCAGACAGACGACGACACTTGGATTATCCATGACAAACGTGACCCTGTCCGTGTACATGTTGGAAGTAGCATCGTCACGTTGAATAAAAACTCCAAACCAGGAACATTGACTGGTATCGACAAACCATATTATGAACAAGCGTATCCTGTGACTGCAGTTGTTTATGCGTTGTATCCGCTGAATGATAAACCTAGCATTACTGATCTCAAACTGATGAAATTTTCTCGCTTAAATTTTGTAGCTGAGCGAGTTACAGAACTCTTTACAAACGCGATATGTGGAAACGGTTTAACGGATCTAAGATGTAAAAAATTAAATGAGTGGGCAGAAACAGTTAAAGATACCGGAACGTCTAACAGTGACGTTGCTGAGCTGGGAAAGCAATTAAAATTCCCAATAAAAGTGAAGACGTTAACCAGAGATTTTATACAAATCGAAATGTGAATCAAGGGGAGTCCCAATAACGATTATTGATCATTACTCACACGCATGGACATCGGCCGTAACAATATTTCCACGAGACAGAACAGTTAGATTTTATAACGATTATATATTTGATTTTATCAGAAATACCAGTAAGAGTGACCCTGTATCTGTTTGGCTGTTTCAGAGTTCAGAATCCGTGAACTATGATCAGTTTGTACTACCTAGCGGAGAAATTTATCATGCAGAATCACTCCACAACGAAATGAAAAATTTTGCTTTTAAATACACAAACGATAATGATGTTATCGTACAATTACTGAATAACTGTTTTACCATTCCATCAGTTGCTGCTCACTTTGCTCAGGAGAAAAATTGATTGAAACCGACACGATTGGAATTTCTTGTTGATGTCCAACGTAGTTGTATCGAATATGGACACGGCAGATTGTGGAATACTAAATACGATTATAGCAATGTTATCTCAGTTGATATGGTAGCATGTTATCCTGGAAGTTTTCTTGGATACGGAGAGTGTTCTGAATACTTTAAGAGATTTGGACATCCAACACACGAAATGACCAGAGTTGCTTTAAATGGACCCCTGCCAGATTTTGATCTGACTGTATTTGTTTGTATAGAGTCATTCGAGTTTGCACAAAATCTCCATCTGATTACTTATGCTTGGTTTGGAAGACATTTCTCAGAAAAACATTGGGCTCCAATAGTACTATTACATTACATGCTTGATAATAAAATATTGATATCTTTGAAAGTAAATGAAGCAATTATATCGTATCATTCACAAAAACAAATTTGGTTACTACAGCAAAAGCAATATTCTGGTGATGAAAATCCTGATATGACCGATTATGAAAATAAAGTTGCAAAAGATCCTATTAGAAAAATAATTGGTAAATTTACTCAAGGAGGATCATATGATTATAAATGACATTGTACAAGATTAATCATGGACGATGCTGAACTCGATTTTATAATTGCTGATACAACGGAGAAAAACACATTTACAAACCGAAATGATGCTTGGTTGTCAGATGGAGCTAAGTGAGGTACATTTGTGAGCTATACTGATGGTGAGTCACCGCAGTTTACTCATTTAAGATCTTCGATGCTTGCGTATGTTTCGATAAATTTATTATCAGTGATAAACAGATTTCCTCTGATTGCGGTTAGAGTCGCCACAAATTCATTTTATATAAATAAAGAACATAAAGAATTACTAGAACAATTACATATCGGTGCTGATGCATCATGGGGCGAATGGAGAATAAAACACGAAAACATATTTAGTTACTCTGAATCTGCTGACATTGAAATTATGAATATTTATTACAAAAATAATCAAATATCAGAATTGTCATCTGCACCATCGGTATATGATTCTGTGGCCAGACATAAGACTGTTTACCTTAATGGGTGTGGTGGTTCTGGTAAAACAACACGTGCGATTGAATTATTCCGGAATTTTGATATGGATATCTTGACACCAACACATAGACTCATCAGAGAGATGATCGAACGACGAGTAAAATCTCAAACTTATCATAGTTTCTTCAGATGGTGCGGAGACGCATGGACTCCTGAATGAATGGGTGAGAAATACATTCCTAAAATTATTATCTGGAATGAAATATGCACTGTATCACTAGATGTATTAAAACTATTTCTTGATTGGTTATTGACAAAGAATACTGCTGTAATAATGTGTGGCGATCATGGTCAACCACCACCTTTAGTTGGACAGTCTCCACACGAATGGTTAAAAACATTTGTAAATTATTACGAAGAAATAGCTGATGATCATAGAGCTATTGATGAACCACTGAAAGAGTTTAAAAGGTTAATTAGACTACAACCAGACAAGATTCAGTGTGAGATAATGCGTGAAGTAATTCCAGAAACTACGATGAATGATTTTTGGAATTTGTGGAGACCTGCTGATTTGATAGTTGCAAGTAGAAAGATAGTTCGTGATACACTTCAGCAACAATTATTTTTGTTACATAAAGAAAAATTTTCAAATTTACCTGTACCATTATGTTATCGCCCAGCAGATACTCGACAACAGAATATTGAAGTTGAGATTCCAGGTTGCAGTGATAAACATAATCTTGTATTAAATGATATTGTTTTAGTTCCTGTCATTGCTGTTGAGATCGAGTTAACGATAGACAAAACTCCGTGGACACTAGGATACGCTATAACAATTCACTCGTCACAGGGATTAACTATTTCTGATACAAATATCTGGATTGTCGATGATAGAATTGAGTGGTCAAATTTAGTTTATCTTGTGGTGTCTCGAGTCAAAAGAATATCTCAACTGCGGAGGGTTATAATAGACAATGATAATGTAGTCGTTGATGATGTCAAGGATGAAGTTGTAAAGAAAAAATTATCTGTTTATAAGCAGTGTGACAAAAAAAAAATAATTGCGACTTTGATATCGATGCTGAATTTATTATGACACTGAAACAACGACAGCAATAATCATTGTGCGAGCTGTAACTGTAATATGTTGTGGCAGTATTTGAATATTAATCCAGTACAGTTTACTGTCGATAGAATTAATAGTAGTCTTGGTCACACACGTGAAAATATAATGCTGACCCGTCTTGAATGTAATAGATGTAGGGGTGCCAGTTTATAGAAGTGAACGCGGTGGTAACTATGTGTCTTCAGGAATTACTTGTAATTGTTTGCATACAAATCCAATTTGAGGAGCAGTTGAAACTAGTCTGTAGATTGCAGGTCTACCCATGGATCTTACCACGTTGGAAATTTTATGTGTTGTCACACTCCAAATAGGATCAGTTGCTCTTTTTTTGCCACCTTCAAGTTCACCAGGTTCATATAAGTATCTGACTGACACATTACCTAGTACTGGTTGAGAGGAAGAGTCATGTCGTTGTATTGGTATATGTTTCTTTGTGATCGCATTGGTAGGCTTCATAGAAGTTGCACGAGTAATTTCATTAACGCAGCTATCACACTTGGTAATCTTGCAACCCATTCATGAGATCTTTTATCTGTGGATATTTCCTTTGTATATTGATATCGAAATAACCGCTCAGCAAGTGTTAGATTAAATCGTTCAACGATTGCCTGATAGCGATGAATTGCAGTGTCCTCGTCTGATTTTAACGTGTTTTTTCATCAACAATGATACTGCACCAAGAAATTCTTTGCCAGGATCAACCTGTAGTAGTTGTGGCCATCTCAAGGGTCCTTGTTGATAAATTCGTTCAAAAGCAGATGCAACTTCAGTTGCTGTTCAGTTGCTGTTTTTGCTGATAATGGTTCTGCTTCTTTATATCTTCTTGCAACATCAACGACAGTTAACGCATATTTGTATGTGTGTGATTGACGTCTGCGTATTTTAATGGTATCTTGAGGTAAAAACAAAATATCTGCATGATGAACTTCATTGGGAGCGCTGACATCAAAATGTGCATACTGAATTATTTTAGGCGGTGGTAGATAAATTTGCCATATTGCCTGTCGTGCTAACCAATTTGCAGCAATATAATGTGCGACACCTGCTGCATCAGCAAGTTTACTAATCGCTGCTCTGCCTCTCCAATATCCTCTTGGGCTATAATAAACCGATTCCACTATTATGATTAGTTGATTAATTACCAGCCCCTAGGACTAGTTTACCTTTCATTGCAGATTTTACTAAAAAGCTAGCAAGTTTTTCTCTGAAAAATTTATTTTTTCTATGGAATTTAACATGTGAATCAACTTCATGTCTGCAATATGTCGTTGTTGTAAATCCTTAGTTTTATACGCAACATCATGAACGTGACGCACTTGATCAATTGCATTTGTTGGATACTCTCCAGGTCTTGGTTGATCTCGTTCGTCAAGTCGGATATCAAGTCAGGTTCCAGAACCACAATAATTATATCCTGGAAGATGTTTTTCTCCTGGGTATTTGGCCCATGGAGTTCCTGGTAATTTTTCCAATGAAGCAACGATATCACCACCTGTCTTCGTACGAGACGAAATAAATTTGTATTTGCTTGTACCACATTTTACACACTTGCCTGTAAGTGCGCGCTTGCTGTTTTTTGTTATTGTTGTTAATCCACTGGTGGGGGTGGGCATTCTGCATCGAACACAATATTAATTCATATTATTTATTATATTTGTACTACATGGATATAATTGACTTTTCAGCGACACGAAAGCAGGAGCCAGTCAAGTATTATCCAGCACTACCAAATTCTATCAGAGCAATTGTTATAGGTCCATCTGGGTCTGGTAAAACACAATTATTACTTAATCTGATAATGAGATGGTTCGAGGGATAAGTTGTACTTGGTGGCACCATCTGTAGATGATCAACGATGTTATGAAGTACTTAAAGATTTTAATTAGAACGCAAAATTGTTGGACGAGGATGATAATGATATTATTGATTTTATCACAGATATTAATGAAGCCCCATCTGTAGATGACCTTGATGGATTTATTAATAATCTCATAGTATACGATGATGTGATGCTGGAAAAACAATCAAATCCAGCTCCGATATTTTCTCGAGGCAGACACAAAAAAACTGATATTATATATGTTACTCAGCGATATACACAAATACCTAAAGTGATCAGAGAGAATTGTAATCTTTTAGTTGTGTTTAATGGAGTCGATACACATACTCTGCGAAATATTCATCAGACTTGGTGTTCAGGAGATATGGATATGATTAAATTCAAAAATTTCTTCTCAGAAGCGCAAGCTACCCGACACGGATTTATTACGATAAATTTACATGATCCTCAGTTGAGGTATCGTATAGGTCTTGATAAAATCTTTGGATAAAAACCAGAGTAGCAGAGAGGCTGATGACCAACAGTGAGCGTCCGGGTACTGAAATATACACGCATAAAAAAATGAAAATAAAATGTCAGCGATAAAGTAACAAAATAAGCTAACCCAATTAGAGAAACTCTCGGTCGGTTAGAGGCTTCAGTTTGACGTTACTGACCTTGTATTTTCAGCTTTTGTAGGAAGCTTTATTTTTCAAACAAAGACAATTCAAGCAAGTCTGTCCAGCCTCTCTGCTGCTTTGTGAAAGGGGATTCAGTTGTCAAAGCAAAGATTACACTACTCCAGGAAATAGAGTAATACAGACTTTGAAACTGTTGTAAGAAAATATCAGAGTATCTGAAAAAAAATGGGACAAAATAGATGCAAAGGAGTTTTTTTTTTTTTTTTAATTGTTTTTTTTTTTAAGATATGCTGACATTTTTTCTTACCGCACTGATAGAGTTTCAAAGGCATGTGGGCTGACATCTGAAACAGTAAATAAACTGATGACTGTACAGATGTGTGTACATGCGCTCCAATTAATCTCCAGTTTGCAGAGGTTTTTTGAAGGGGAGTGATAAGAAACAAAATGCTTGTTTTAAATTATGTGTTTCTACACCTCATAATTTTGTTGTTGACTGCTACCATTCAGCATAGTTTACCACCCCACCACCCCCATGATCCCCCTCCTCTGGAGGTAGGTGTGGGGGACCTCCCCCTGTTAAGAAAATTTCTGTCCTCATTCCTGTGATCATTGCTAGATGTGGTTACCTTACATCCTACTGATGGACTTTACTATCGACTTGCATATACCGGTCAGGATTATCAATGATCAAAGTCACAAAATGGCATGTTTTTGTCCCTGTTGCACCTTCATTTGCACAAAAGTAGAAAATTACTTGTAGGAAACAGTGGTTATTTTTATTTAGATCATATTGAGAAAGAAATACCATCTGATTAATGTTCTTTGCAAAAATTGTATATGTATCTGACCTTAATTTTAAAGATCCTACCATCAGTATAACTAGGATCTTGAAGAGCTAAAGTAACCTTTGCCAAATCAATGAGTAAAGAAGCTTTGAAGTCTCATGACAAGTGTTAAAAGCATACAAAATATGAAACATCAACAATATTAATGAATTTGTAATATATTTGACATAAATAAAAAACTACAAATGAGGGCTAACTCTGAATCACACATACATGGGATAATTGTACCACAACGCATATGCCCACGAACTCATGAGTTATAATGTCTTTACCTAGACCTAGTTTAACATCAAATATATCGGAGCCCTTGTTCAAAAATGAAACACTTCATTGTGATATTTGGTGGACACCACATACCATGATCAACATTTTTCATAAGTTAATGTGCAGTTAATTATGGTGCTTGAAAATTAAATTTATATTCTTGCATTTCCTGATGAAATATTTGTATGAATCATGTAAGAGATCAACTCATTAAGGGAAAGGTGTGTTCTTATTTTTACCAGTATTGTGCATTTTTTTAAATGAGTATGATCCTTATCTCAAGACAAAAGTGACAAAGATTTATATTTCCTTTAGTCAGAATACCTCAGATTTAGTTGTTTTCTGCATGAAGTAAATTGTTGTTGAAAGAATTGTCCCTGAATTGAAAGAAACTCATCTTTCTTTTTTTCAGATTTCCCAAGCTGAATTTGATAAAGAGTTTGCTGAAGATGAATTATGAACTAGTTTGAAATAGTTATATAGACCATCATGATTTCATTCAAGGAAAATTTTATAATCATGTGGTTACATGTTAAATATTGTAATTATATCAGAATGGTTGACACTATTGTCTCATGTTGGAATTTTTGGCCAGATATTAATTCCAGCTTGTGGATTAACATCTTTCTGAATGTCTGTCCTGCATGAAGACTTGGGTTGGAATTTGTCTTGAGGTAATTTCCTCAGACAGTATTGCACTTAGTTGATATGTATCTCAGTAGTAGAGCAGTTGGGGGGCGGGGAGGGATGACCCCCACCCCACTTAGGAGTTTTATCCACCCATTAATTGAGACTATAAATATCGGGGGGGGGGACATTCCTTTTGTGGTGTCACTTCTAGCTACTACTCTTGAATCTGAAAATATTAATTGAAAAACTACATTGCTATGATAGGAAAAATCAAATATGTGTGGCTTCTTATGGAGAAGACAGCCCATTGTGGCCAGCAGTGTGTCAGTGAATGTTGTTGAATATGTGCTGATAGTGTACATAAGCATGGTGTCCTGAACTATGATGGAACTCTGGTATGAATCACATAAACTACATGCAAATGCATTGGGCTTTGCATTTGTCATTTGTTAGATACTGTTACTTGTAGACATAAGCTCGTATTTAGATCCCACATGTGAAGTACAACACCGAAGTCACTGTGACCTATATTTCACTGTCCATTTAGTTTGCCTATTGAATCACAGAACTTGGTATGTAATTGAATCATGGGAACTGCCACCATCAGTGAAATTTAGGTCATAGTTACCTTACTGCTTGATTCAGTGATTTGTGTTTATCTCTGCAGTTTTTCTAGAGTTTGCATTAGGTCATTTTCTCAGACACTTCATGCAAGTTGTATTTAGATGAATCATGTGGAGTGCTAGGCCTATCACTAAATACTAGGTCAGTGACCTATATTTCAAAGTGTAGTGATTTTGGTTAACCTTTGCATTTAGCTCAGTTTCTTTTAGGTTAGGGTTTTTGTTTATATTTTTCAGACCCTGTTCCTTGTAGTCACCAAAGTTGGCATTTAGATGCAGCATATAGAGTGCTATGCCTTTCAGTGAAAATTAGGTCACTGTGACCTATATTCATGGTCCAGTGAGATTGGTTAACCTTTGTATTTAGTTCATTTTCCTAGACATTATTGTCCTTGAAGTCATATTATTTGGTACATAATTTCTTCATGAGGTGAGCGAGTTCCATCAGTAACCAATATATCCTGGTTCTTTAATCTGTGCTTACCTTTCCATTAAACTCTATCTCTCTTGTTTATGGTTTACATTTAGGTTATCTTCAGGCACTCACATGGAATCACATAAGTTGGTATTTTAGATGTCATTTTTTTTCTGAGAAATTTATTTAAAGGAGTTTATAGTATTATGGTTTGCAATCTGGCTATACCAACATTGATGGTTTTATTTTCTTTTTATCGAAAGCCTTTTAAAATGCAAAGACAAACAGGGTAAAAGGTCAGTTTTTGCTATTGATATTTCCAAAGTCTATCTTTAAATTAACACATATTTGAGAAGAGAGACAAAGAACCATTATTGTCATTGTTACAAACTGGCAAAAGAGCAAGTATATACCTCCTTGCACTTACCATATTGTCTCTAACTTAAGTGAAGCTTTTTAAAATACGAAAGTGTTTGACAAAACTCTTACATGCATCCATGATTGCACACAATGCCAGCAACTTCATAATTTGGTATTTGAAAAAAAATCTCATTCTCTCTCTCTCTCACACACACACACAAAGTTCTCTTTAGAGATTCCGTTTCTTCAGCTTTAGTTTATACTTGTGTGCCCTTAGTTCACAAAATGTTTGTAGGCACTAAACTCATAATTTGGCAAAATGTGACCAGCTTTATAGGCACTAAGCTAGCATAATTTGGCAAAATGTGCCTTTTGGGAACCATTTTTAGAATCCTACAGAGAGCAAGGAAAATCTAATCTAGAACAAGTCTCGGTGTGTGAAAATAGGGATAATACTAACAAATCTATCACATTGTACTTCCTGCATATGTAAAACAACCGCCACAGCCACAGGTAATTGTTTTTGTTTGTGAAGAAGGAAACTTAATGCCACTACCCACTCTGCTTCTAAAATATTAAAAAATTTATGCAAGGTGACAAACGTGTGGTTAAAAATCTGCTCCCTTTCTGATTCTGTGCTAATTCTATTTTACCCATCATCACATTCAGTCACTGATTAAATATCTCGGTATTTAATAAAATCATTGAACAATCACTTTTGTGTGAAGTTTCTATGTTGTATTGCCCATATTATCCGTGTATTGCACAGTGAATTAAGCTACATTAAGTTCTGATTGGCGGTTATTGTCACCTGGACTGAACAAACAATTATCATCAATCAGAATTTAATGTAACATTTTTCACTAAATGACACCCATAAAGTGTAGCCAGTGAATTAGACCTAAGTAGATAATATATGAATCAGCAGAGATAAGCTAAGTCAAACTTTCCGATTTGAACAAGGGCAATGCTGCTTTTGAGTTTTATCAGTAGCACACAGGAACAATGTATGCATATTTAATCAACTGCACCTATTACCATAGAAGTCCACTATTCCATATAAATGTGAGATTAGTGAAACCGAAAATCTTATAAGAAGAAATTCGTTTTGTGGAAATTTCTTTCATACAGACAGGAATAGTTTGAACAAGAAGACAGAGAAAGAAAAATAGAAAACAGTACAGAATATACAATGAAGTTAGACACTTCCAACCTATATGGAAAATGGCTTCAAGTAAGTTGATCTGAGAGAATGAGGGGTATCTCGAAACCATTATACAAATGCTGGATTATTAATGACCAAGTTGGTACCATATTTCTGGTTGATGCTTGCAGCAAATTTAAATCACAAAGACATTTTACATTAATGCTGGAGGAATACATTCAGTATAATGGATCCATTTATTGTTACTGGAAATTAACATAGGAGGTGAAGGCATAAATATATATGCTAATCCTTTTGATCTTGAATTGAGTGTATGACTGTAGTACATGCTATCTACATAACCAAAAACTGATGTCACTGATATTGCTTAACTAGAGAGTTACTGTTGAACTACAACTCAGTTGCTTTTTTCAACATTGCTATGCATCACTGTATGGATAACCAAAACTCAGTTGCTTTCTTCAACATTGCTATGCATCATATCGATAACCACAACTCAGTTGCTTTCTTGAACATTACTATGCATTGTATGGATAACCACAACTCAGTTGCTTTCTTCAACATTACAATGCATCATTATATGGATAACCACAACTCAGTTGCATTCTTGAACATTACTATGCATCATCATATGGATAACCACAACTCAGTTGCTTTCTTCAACATTGCTATGCATCATATCGATAACCACAACTCAGTTGCTTTCTTGAACATTACTATGCATCATCGTATGGATAACCATAACTCAGTTGCATTCTTCAACATTGCTATGCATCATTGTATGGATAACCACAACTCAGTTGCTTTCTTCAACATTGCTATGCATCATCGTATGGATAACCACAACTCAGTTGCTTTCTTCAACATTACTATGCATCATCGTATGGATAACCACAACTCAGTTGCATTCTTGAACATTACTATGCATCATCGTATAGATAACCATAACTCAGTTGCTTTCTTCAACATTGCTATGCATCGTATGGATAACCACAAAACAGTTGCATTCTTGAACATTACTATGCATCATCGTATGGATAATCACAACTCAGTTGCATTCTTGAACATTACTATGTATCATCGTATGGATAACCACAATTCAGTTGCTTTCTTCAACATTACTATGCATCATGGTATGGATAACCACAACTCAGTTGCTTTCTTCAACATTACTATACATCATTGTATGGATAACCATAACTCAGTTGCTTTCTTCAACATTACTATGCATCATGGTATGGATAACCACAACTCAGTTGCTTTCTTCAGCATTGCTATGCATCGTATGGATAACCACAATTCAATTGCTTTCTTCAACATTGCTATACATCATCATATGGATGGCAGATGAATTTGTCAGGGTATCTTACTTCATGAATTTGTTTTAGTTTATATTCCTTATTGTCTTCTTTTGCAAGTATCACATACATGACATATATTATTTAACAGAATTATTCAAACCAGCTTAGCAGAGGCCTGACAGTGATTCTCATATATTAGAATTGAAAACCATTTTGTGTGTTTAGAGACATTTGACAGAAGTTTACTGTTGTGGTGAAGGATTCTGTTTTTACCCTTATAGTGCATCCAGAGAATGAGTTTAGTTTCTTATTACAAAATACATTTAAATTTGTGTTCTTGAAAAGATACAGGCTTGAAAGTTTGGAATAGGATTGGAGTTAGTCTTTTGTTCACAGTGGTTTTAAAATTTTAAGTGTGACTCTTAGGATGAGACAGATGTCTCCTATAGTGGTTGGTTGTTTTTTTTTTTTTTTGAATCTAAATATTTGAAGTATTGTAGGTGGAAATCTAACAGTTGGTTTGTGATGTCTTCAAAGCCATGGCTATGGCATGTGCATTGGGATTTTGGGTTACACACTCTGATCTTGCTCAGGGATGGTCCCCATGGGTATGCTTCCCCTGGGTCACAACTTGGAAACTGTTGATGTCCCCAGCCAATAATATAATAATATATATAGGTCAGATAGCTGCCATGTATGGATGATTCTAACACAGCTCCACTCAATATTCAATGAACTTGGTGTAAAAACTGGTGTTAAATATACCAATACCCATTGCCATAATTAATACTATGGATTTATGACAATATTAAGTTAGTGTAAGTGAAATTTAATGTGCACGCTTTCAGTTATTCAAGAGTATTTGGAAACCTGTTCAAAACAAAGGATTTTATTTTATCCAAGGTGGCTGCCCAAGTGGATTAATTTGAAATTGAACTATATCTACCATATCTGAACTTCAGATGATACCAACTCAAACACATTATGCAAGTTTCTTTTTCAAAAGTTTATGGATATGTGCTAGTCATATATAAGGATTTCATATTATGCTTTCTATCACAGTTATGAACAAGCTGAAAGTATCAGAACCATGGAAACATATTTAAATACCAGCCTTGTAGGTTCCTTACTCAGCACACTTAGCTCAACCTTTTCTGCATCATTCTCTGGCTATAGTATGCCTGATATACCTGAAGATCAGAGCCACACAGATAATCCCATGCTGGCAAGTCATGTACAGAGTGAAAATGAAAACAATGGCACAGATGATGATTTGGAGTTATTCAATATGGCTGATATTTATCCAGAATTCCTGATGGTCAAACATAATAAATACAGTGTCACTGCGCATATAGATCCACAAAAGTTTGAGTTTGTAAACAGATATTGGATTCAGAACCTTGCTTGACTTCATGCAGTTGAAATGTTCAAAATGGTACTATCAACAGAACACAAGAGAAAAACACTGTGACAGCTACATTGTATAAAACGATGTCCTACACATACAGGGACTTAACTGTTTCGGATGGTTAGATCATATTATCTGTAAATGTAGACAGGATGAGAATGCCCATGCTAAAGGCAGTTATATGCTGACCTCTACACCAGTAACTAGATGTAGTACCAGACACGAAACATATCCTAAAGTCTTTGACCTATGACTCTGGCAATAAAATTAACACCCTTCCATAGTGTCAGGCAATTACACGCTCCATAAATCATGACCATTACAGTGATGGCTTAAACCATAATGATTTCTCTATGTGTGTACATCAAAAACAATTAGGAACTTGGAGGCCCAAATTGAAGAATTAAAACTACAGTTGCATGTTATTAAGTCAGCACAGGGAAGGATTAATGAGCAAGTAACCTCATGTGAAACAGCAATTCAGACAGATTCCCAAATAGCAACAATGTCAGATGCTCAGACACAGACAATCCCAATACCAGCCAAAAGAAAATGTAAAATGACCATGCAAGTAACAACTGATACTGGGTAATCCTGCATTGCAAACAAAAGTACCCACCTCTCAGTCATGTGTCACACCTGCAACAGCAATAAGTGTACACCCATGGCCCTCAACTTGGACAAGCCTGTTGCTTGCACCAACAACTGCATTTCCCAGTACTGAGACAAATGTGTCAACATAGCTCAATTAGCTCACACAACTGAGACACCAATTTCAGCACCCCTTCCTCCAAGAGATGTCTGAAATATAAAGACATGAAATAACAAGTCAGAAAAGATAGGACTCTAATAATTGGCTCCTCAGTATTGAAAAGTATAATACCAAGGAGACTTCTTAAAACAGATGTACAGATTCAAAGAGGTGCAAAAATCGACAACATCACGGACAGAATAATGAATACTGACCTAACCAAATATAACCAAATTATTATTTCAGTAGGTGGAAATGATGCCAGTGATGGAAGGTCACTAAATCAAAATCAGAACAGATTTTGAAAGTTTACTGTATGCTGCTAGGTATTGCTGCCCAGATACATGTAAAATAATGATGTCAGGACTACCTCCTCACGTGGACACCAAGGTGAAAGAAATCAATGATCTGATAATAGACCTAGTGAAGACTTCAACCTACAGTACATTCCACAATACACATCTTTCTTTCTTCAGAACCAGGATGTCAACCTAAGCCTCTACCACAGAGACAAAATTTATTTAAGTAGAAAAGGAACCTTTCAACTACTGAGAAATATCAACATGTATGCCCCCATTTTCAGGCACTATAATGAAGAGTACTGTCTCTACTGTGGAGAAACTGGGCATGTGACACAGGTATGCCATCATGGCAAACAGATTGAGTGCTTCAGATGCCATAAATTTGGACACAAACAAAGATTCTGTCAATTAATGTATTATACATAATAGGAAGCTGGCAAAGAGGAGAATGCCAATGCTTCATTTATAACAAATCTAAATGTACCTAGTGAGACTCTTGACTCGAACTATTCGGTGGACACTATTATAAATGCAAATTTAAACGGATTTTCAGGGTCTGTATCTGACTTTGAAGACGCTAATATATATGTACATTTCAATATGGAAATGGGATGTAAGAATGATAAAAGTAGTATGGAGATAATCTCAGTGAGAACCCCATTGCATGATGACATATATATAATTGATATGAAACTAGATACAAAAGGTTTTAATATAGGTCACTTAGATGTACAAGGTATAGTGGGAAAAATAGACCAGATTAAGTTAATGTTGTCTTCCAAGGAAGATAATATTCATGTTTTTAGGACTCACTGAAACCAAATTAAATGCTAACCACAATGATAATCTATTTTACTGTCAAGGCTACAATAAACCATAGTCAGTGATGGACAGCAGGGGGAGGTCTTGTTGTATACATTGGGGAAGATGTAAATGCAGAAAGGCAACTTGACTTGGAGTCGCATGAAATTGGGAGTATCTGGGTGGAAATTTCTCAAAATAATGCAAAATCATTCCTAGTTGGTTTCATTTATAGGCCACCTTCCTCCAAAGCAATTTGGAGTGATAACTTTTTGAAACAAATGGAAAATGTTCTTGCACAGGAGAAAGAAACGTATATACTCAGCGATATAAATAAGGACCTTCTCAGTACTCAAATAAGGAACAACTGGACGGAATTTATTGAATCAATAGGCCTAGTCCAGCTGGTAAATGAGCCCACAAGGGTAACAGAAATATCAAGCACTCTTATTGATCACATTTATACCAACCTACCAGACAATGTGGCTTTTGTTAATGTACCGAATGTTGGTCATAGTGACCACTATCCTACTTTTTTTGACAAGAAAGGTTAAATGCAAGAGAAATAAGAAAATACACACAAAACTATCACTTACAGATTGTTCAAAAATTTTAATGAAGAACAATTTCTCAATGACTTATATAAAGTTCCATGGAATATGATCCAAAATTTGGATGACATAGATGAAGCTCTGAGGGTGTGGAGTGGCTTATTTATGGATGTAGTCTCTAAGCATGCACCACTGAAAGTATATCAAGTAAAGAATGAAATCCAGCTTAATTGGCTTACTGCTGAAATCCTAGACGCTATGAAAACATGAGACCAATTCAATGCGGAAACCATGCACAATATAAAGTTTGGAGAAGTAAAATAACAAGTATGATTAAAAAAGCTAAAAAAAAACATTGTCACAAACTCTTCAGTGAACTCATTGGAGGAACACACAAAGACCAGACAAATAAAATACACTCACTTCTGGTAAATGACATCATAGTCACTGATGACACTGACATTGCAAATGTTGCAATGATTTTTTCACCAACATTACCACAAAGTTAAAAGAACCAGTGATAGAAAACAACTTTAATTAACTGAAAAAGTTCAGCAGCAGCAACATCTCTAAGGAGGTACATTTCTCTATTCCACCAGTATCAAAAAAACTTGGTTAAAATATGTCTCAGTGAACTTGATACCAAGAAAGCTAGAGGACTTGATCAGATTGGTCCAGGACTCATTAAATCTTCTGCCTGTGCTATTTTAGATAGCATAACATTCATAATTAGTTCAAGTATTGCAACCTCATCTGTCCCCAAGATATGGAAAACTGCAAAAGTAACTCCTATTCACAAATCTGGTTCTAAGGATGATGCTGATAACTACAGGTCAATCTCAATACTACCAAACTTGTCAAAATTAATTGAAAAACATGTCCATGACTCATTCATGTCATATTTAACCAAACACTTGTTGTTACACCCTAATCAATCAGGCTTTTGACAGAAACATTCATGTGAGACTGCCTTGATCTCCCTAACTGATGAATGGCTTCAAGCACTTGATCAAGGTAGAATAATAGGATCTCTATATGTAGATTTCAGGAAAGCTTTTGACATGGTGGATCATGAAATCCTTTTGAAGAAATTGAAAATTTACCAATGTGATGAAAGCACAGTTAGATGGTTTACTTCATACTTAAGTGAGAGAACACAACATATTTATATAAATAATGTTCTGTCTGAACCTGGAACAGTTAGATGTGGAGTACCACGAGGCTCAATTCCCAGTCCATTACTATTTATTTTATTTATTAGTGACCTACCACTTTAACTAAAGGACTCAATATCATCTACAGATCTCTATGCAGATGACACAGAATTGTCAGACATCCAAGACACAAAGCATGAACTCAAATTTTTTTACAGGATGCCCTAAACAAACTGGACAACCAGTGCACAAGCAATGGCATGGTGGTAAATAATGGGAAAACTAAAATATTACTTATCTAAACAGGGCAAAAAGAACAAATCTTGATAATGATGAACTATGTCTGACATGGAAGGATAAAAATTTGCAAATGGTCTGTTATGATAGACTACTTGGTGGTTTGGTAGATAATAACCTATCATGGACTGAACATATCAAACATACCAGTATAAAAGTCAATGCAAGTTTATGGCTTCTCAGTATGATAAGACATTTTTCCCCTGAAAGGCACAGAAAACTATTTTATAACGGTTACATACAACCCTATTTAGACTACTGTAATACAGTATGGAGTAATTCAAATGATAAAAATGTAGCAAAGCTGGCACATCTTCAAAAAGAGTATTTGGGCTAATATCAATCCAGAAAGAAAGCAAGGAAAATTTAGCTGGTAAATTAAAAATATTACCTATTAAAGAATGAATCCATTTGAGAAAGGCCAAATTAATGTACAGGATGTCCAATAATAGTGCTCCTGAATATTTACAATCACTATTGCTACCTGGTAATACTCCCCACCTGCAATCCATGTCTACCAAACAGTTTAAAATTTCCAAACCAAAAAAGGAATAATTCAAAAAAAGTTTCCAATAGTCTGGAACTTTGCTCTGGAATAGTATTCCAGTTGGGATTAGAAATGCCCACTCTATTTCCTTCTTCCAAACCCAATATATCCAGTGGCATCAGAGATGCAGCTAAAATAAATAAATTCCTTTGTATGAGGGCCTCAAGGTAGATAAGTTCTTAGCTAATTGTGTTACCCTCTTTAAATAAAGTCATTAATATTATTATTATTATTATTATTATATATATATATATATATATATATATATATATATATATATATATATATATAGGTTTGAAGAGCATGAGGAAACAATTAAACACATGTCCAGCACAGACCCTAGGTTGTGTCTCTTGCCAAGCACAGACCCTAGGTAGTGTCGTGTCCAGCACAGACCTTGAGCTGTGTCTCATGTCCAGCACAGATCCTGGGTTGTGTCTCGTGTCCAGCACAGAACCTTGGTTGTGTCTCATGTCCAGCACACACCCTGGGTTGTGTCTCATGTCCAGCACAGATCCTGGGTTGTGTCTCATTGGCTGGAACTTGATCATGACCTTGATATTGTGAAGATCACCATCCTAGAACTATATATTCATTTAATGGGCACACATACACGCACAATATGTATATATCCATATACATATTAAATATGAAAAGAGAATGCATATTTATTGAAAGAATTGTCCTGGACGTGGCCATACCTTTAGCTGTATAGAATGGAAATATGAAATGAACTGTCATGTCATTTACCTAAATCAAGTTTTTTTTCCTGTGTCTCACTGGATTACACGGTTAAACTGAATTTGATGTTTACACAAACAAGCATGCAGTGTGAAAACTGAACAAGTGGCACTTTCCACATGCTTCCTAATAAAAATATGGACTCAATATACATGGATATTTGTATAATTTTGTACAAAATCTTCCAGAATTATTCTGCTGAAACTAACCTATTGGTTGGATAATGTTTTATAAATGGACACATCAAAACTAGAGTGTGTTCTTAAAAGCTGAGATTAAGGTCTCATTTAGAGATCTGTTTTTAACTGAGTTTGTTAGAAGTAGTGGTATAAAAATTGGTAAACTTTTACATATATGTAAGACAAGAGTGTAAAATCTGCTACTTTCATTGTTCACATTTGAAAGGTCGAGGCGGATATTATATGTTTGAAGCAGTAACTTGCACACTTTTGAATAAAGTTATAGACAAATCTTAATAAAGCTGTACATCATTTGATGTTGTCACTTGGCATTTTTATGGACCTATCTGTAAGGCCAGGTCTCAGTTGTTAGGTCAGTTTCATTTTTCCTGTGTCCAAAGTCACTCAAAGGCTTTTGTTAAAGGTATTAGATTTAAATGTTCTCCCCATTAATAGCATAGCTTTATGATGTATCATGTACCTACCATGTGTATCAATAGCATTGTCCTATCAGCAAGATTAAAGTCATGTGTAAAGTTTATACACGATTTATATTAGGACTGTAACTCTAAACTCATTTTTGTTAGTTTAATTAAACTTGTGTTTAAATCATAACTTAAGAATTACTCATTTATTTTCATGGTAATCAAAGTTTAGATTATAGATCAACATTATCAATTTTTTCTGTCTAGTGTTATGTGTAGGCTCGTACAATAATAACAAGAGAAAACAGTGAAGACAACAAGCTTTGTATATTTTAACAAAATAATTTATTTCCCTAGAAAACAATGTAAAAATTGGAAAATAGGACTTACGGTTTGTGAATATAATCCAAAATTTAATCCTAAGAATAAAAAATACAAGTCTTGTCACTAAATAATTCTATTAGAATCCAAGTTCGAATCTTGACGACTTTCCAATATGGAAGGCGATGACATCAGATGTCGTCCTTATACAAAATAGCAACAATTCCTCAATTGAATCACAGTTTATGTTTCCGAATAATTCCAGAATAAATTTCCACTGAATTTCTTTCTCCCAGAATTTATAAAACAGTACACTCATTTGGTTTTCTAGAGAATAAATTATTAAATTGCAAAAACAAATGAACTTAAAAAACAATCTGGTTTCAACAATAAAATAACCTCTCCGGCCTTCAAGGTATCAGGAATACAACTGACTGATGAGCGCCCAGAAAGAGTATTATATCTACCCTAATTATCATCCTGTTCTCGCGAGACAGACTACATGGTCTCCTAACACTCGAAACAATGCAATTAGAAAAATGCAATTCGTCACGTAGAAAGAACCCCATTCTACTATCACTCTGAAACAAATGTAAAAATAACACATTGTTTATCCAGACTAGATGAAATGACCTTGGCAATAGCCAATCGTTTTAGTGTAGCGCTTACACTACCGCAGACCAAGGTAAACTAAAAATATTGCAAATGTAATACGTTTTACGTCTTAGATAAACAGAATTATTGAAAAAAGAATTTCGAATCCCTGCAATAATCATTACAATAAAATGTAATGAAACAAAAATAAAATAAAAAAGAATTTTAAAACTAACACACAAGCAATTTAATTACATATACGTAACACTAGCCAGTAGCTCACAAATTCTCAAGGATAGTGAGATGACAAAAAAGTATTCACACATCATCACCTAAGGTCATATCACATAACACCCCCTTATGATCAAGTTTGAAAGAGTAGTGTTATTTTTCATGATTGGGCTGTAGTTCAGAAGCTGTTCAAGTAATGGAAATATAATATTTTGGATGGTGTGTCTTGTACAACTATCGAGATCCAATTCAGCAAAGTTAAGGTAATGGTCATCTCAAGGTTATTTTCATGTGATGTCATGGCTGTAACTTAAAACCATTAGGTATAGTATTATCCAACACTGTACATGCTGACAATTTTTACAACTGTAATAATGTAAGCCACAAAGCTATGGTCACATGGCTGCATGCATATATTTCTTGCCAAGTCTTGAACTAAAAACCCATATTTAGAGATGAAACTGATTATTTTTATGTATATTTAATTTGTTAGATTTTTCTCCATAATTATATGTTATGTATAATTGTATTTTAGACTTGACCATGTCCAAAATCAAGTTCATTGTGCACCTAACCAGTAGTTTTTATTTTGTAAACAAATAATATATTTCTCTCTGCGTGTGTATTAAATATTTGGGTCTGGGTCATTGGAGATGTTTCCCGTGTTCTTTATTACAGTTTTAGTAAGAGACCTTGTCATGTTGATAAATGATAATTTCTAGAAATGAACTTGTGACCCTCATCCTAGTTGTACCTCTTTGTCTTAGTTTTCTATAAAAATGTTGTTTAGTTGAGAAATTACTCATTCTTGCATCTAACATGAGGCAGAATCAGACTTATTGCTGTGTTTAGTATTTCATTTGGGTAGAATTATTTATTATTTGGAATACCACTGGAATTCAGTAGGAACTTTACATTTTAGGACTATTTGGGATTTAATTCACATTACTGATAGTTTATTTTCACTTTATATTCTAGGGAAATAAATTATTTGTTGAATTTTACAAAACGTGTTGGGTTTTGCTCTTTTCTCTTGCTTAGTTTAAGACCATCGAGTCATAACAGAAACTTGGGGGCTGGTGTACAGGGTACGAATTTCATTAAAATACTTGAGAAAACTTTGTGTTTGAAATTTAAATTCACTTTGTTTTGGAATTTTACGAGTCTTGTGTATTATTTTACATACAAGCTTTCACAATGTGATCTAAAGTGGAGCACTTTATTTTAAATCTTACTCAGGTTAATGTCCATGATAAAGAATAAAGTGCTCCAGCTTACCAGAGAATGTGATCTTTCTGCGGTGAAGGCTTCTTTAATGAAGCAAGAGATAACATATTTTGGTCCAGTATTTAATAGGAAGAATTTTTGGGATAAAAGTGCTTTGGGTTTGATTAGTATACATTAGACTCTGACCTAAAAGTATTGGAATTGAAATTAAAAACACAAGACAGAAATAGAGTTAAGAATGCTTTAGCTTCAGTAGATATTTTCCTCATTTTGACAAAAATTGCTGAAGATTTGAAATGGCCTGTAGAGCCTTGAAGTCTCTTATTACAAAGTGTACTTGTTGACAAAGCTCATGAAGTCTTTACTTTACTGCCAGTACAACAAAGTGATGATTATGATATGGTTATGGGATCTGTCTTCAAGGGTTATGAGTTGGTACTTGAGGCATATTGACCAAGGTTTAGGAAGTGTCATCTTCTCTAGCCATGGTTCCGCTATGATAACCCTATCTACACCTCTGAGTACTGAACAGACATTTATGTGCTTTGGGTTTGTGAATTTCATTGGATGAGGCAGCAAGCCACTGCATCCAATCAGAATTAACTTGTTCATAATTTGAACAATGTTCATAAATGATCGAGACAAGGGAGCACACAATTTGAATGGACTGATAAATAAACAATTTTCCAGTGCTGGTCAGTGTTTGCACAAATATCTTTCACTTAAATACTCCTGTAATTGCTTCCCTCTGGTACATAGTCATACTTTCGATGTTAAACTTCCAAGTATCCATTTTAGGTGTATTGCCCCTACCATTTTCAGCTGATGTACAATGCACCACGTTATTGGTTAGTTGGCATTACATCCTAAGGAAGGCAACCCATGAAATCCAATTGATGTTGCTAGGAGAAGGCACCAGTATATGTTTGATCCGCCAAGGTAAAGAAAGAGTTATCATATTGGAACCTTGGATAGTGAAGATGATGAACTGTAAAAAAAGAAAAAAAAAAAAGACAATGTACAGACTCTTGTCAAATTTGCATGAGGGAAAGAGCAGTTATTTCATATGTAGTGCTCAGTCAAGAAGATTGGTCAGGACTACGATAACCTCAGACAAATCCTGTTAACTGAAGAGTTCAAGAATTGCGTCCACGGTAATGTTAAGACCTATCTTGATGAGCTAAAGGTTGAAACTTTAGTAAAGCTGGTTGTACTGCTGACAAGTATCCCTTGTCTCACAAAGTTTCTTTTGTCAGTAAATCTTCCATTCAGCAGTTTATTACCGCTCCGGTGGTCTAGTGGTTAGAGCATCAGCCTCAGATGCGGGAGGTCGCGGGTTTGAACCCCAACTGAGTCATACCAAAGACTTATAAAAATAGTACTAACAGCTGTCTTGCCTGGCGTTCAGCATTAAGAAGATAGTGTTAGGGCTTGTCGGCCTGGTGTCAGAATAATGTGTCTGGGTGGGACATCATGCTTCATGTCTGCGGCATGATGCCCCAGTGCTAGACATCACTATAAACTAACACACTGCAGACATTGTAGTGATATGACTGAAAAATTTTTAAAGCTATGTTCAAAATCCAAATCACACACACACACACACACACACACACACACACACACAGCAGTTTATTGGTAAAAAGCCATTTCAGTTTCATACAGGCACGTCCAAATTTCAATCTAGCACAACTTTTAGGAATCAAGTTTCTGATAAGACTCGACAGAAATCCATATCTCTTCCTACATGAAGAAAGGGCACTTTATTTCTGATTGCTACTGATTGATATATAATCAAGATAGCTCTACAAAATGCCCTTATATCTAAGAGGTCAAGTTAATGATCATTTATTGAAAGCAATATATTTGTTAAGCAAACGTCTGATTTTATTATGGAGAATTATGAACCATTCATGTTGAAGGGTTCTGTATCACTTGATGATTCTGCCACTCCTATCCCTATTAAAATTTTTAAAGACACATAAGCCTCCCAGTGTTTATTATATAGTACTTTGCCTTTTTTTCTGAGACATCTTGTAATGAGAGTATTCTTATGCTGGGAGTATAAAGTGCGGCTTTGTTAATATTCCTCTCCATTGTATAAATTTGTCATCAGATTTAGTCTCAGGACCCGTGATAGTTGGAACATTGACGTTTTTACCTATCGACGGTATTCATTTATTACAAGGCAATGATGTAGCTGGAGATAAGGTTGTGTTTAATCAACTTATAACTGCCAAGCCTTGTTTGTATCAGAAGGTCGATCCTATTGAAAATGAAATGACTGATTTATACCCAGCTTGTGCAGTTACTAGAGCTATGGCAAGGAAAGCTCGTAAAAATGATGTTGATCAGGAAATTATTCCTGTCGCAGACACATTTATTGGCCAGGATTTTAATGAGGTCACGTTTGCCCCTGGCATGGATCAGTCAAAACGTACTCGTCACAGTGATCCTCTTTTTACTACTCGTTCTTTTTATTCTAATCAGGGTGACAAATGACAAACACTCATTATCAAAGAGGAACAAGAGCTTGAAATCTGTTTATTTCAGAGGGCTATTAGCGAAACTGAAGCCACAGAAGTACCTGTTATTTTGTAAACAATGGGATCCTTATGAGAAAATGGAGACCACCTGAGGTACCCACTGGTGACAAGTTGTCAGTGAGTTATCATATTGTTTTTCCTAAGTCGAATAGACAGGAAGTTCTTAGTCTAGCCCATGAAACTCATTTGTCTGGTCATTTAGGGGTCCGTAAGACTTTTCGCAAGATCTTGAATCATTTTTATTGGCCGAAAAGTAAAAGTGATGTTTGTAAATACTGTAGATCTTGTCACAATTGTCAGATGGTAGGAAAACCCAATCAGAAGACACCTAAGGCTCATATGCAACCTATTCCTGCATTTTATGAACCCTTAGCAGAACAAAGGTAAACTGTGTTGGTTCCTTACCTAGACCAAGTCAGGCAACCAATACTTGTTGACCATAATATATGCGTCCACAAGATTCCCAGAGGATATCCCTTTGAGGAAATATTAAACTAAAAGCCTAGTAAAAACTTTCATAATTTTACAAAAAATATCAACTGGCCTTTCCAAATCTGCCCAATCGTATGAGAGGTCAAATTTTATGTCTGGAATTTTCCAGTAAGTTGTGCATGAATTAGGCATCCATCAATTTAAGTCTTACGCCTATCAACCTGAAAGCCAAGGTGCTTTCGAAAGATTTCATCAAACTTTGAAAAAATATTGTTATGATATCAGAAGGGAGTGGGACATAGGTGTTTACTTCTTTAAAATGAAGATTCAGGAATTAATTTTCTTGAGTATCTTTCTAATTTCAAATACAAGCTGTCAAAGGCTTCTGAGGTTGAAAGAGCTAACCTTCACTCTACTCAGTCAAAAATGAAATTTGGGTATGACAAAAATTCAAAGGAAAAGAGTTTTCAGCCTGGTGATGGAGTTTTTGCACTTTTGCCCAAACCTGAAAATCTTGTCTAAGTTCTATGGTCTTTATAGAGTTGAAAAGAAAGTGACTTACATTATATCATTAACGCTCTTGGGAGGCGAAAACAAAAACAACTTGGGCATATAAATATGTTAAAGGAGTATGTTGATAGAGATAACCTTGGTAATCATGAAGTTAATTTGGTTTTACCAGTCCCACACAGATAGAATTTGAGTGATAGAATGCAATCTGACTGTAGTGACTTTGATGTAACTAATCTCTGGAATTCAGTAATATTGAATAATCTCGACGATAAAACTTTATCATCTACATCCACAAGAATAGTGTGAACTAAACGACCTATCACTTGAATATGTACACTCGTTTCCATATGTTCCAACACGAACAAATACAATCTACCGTGATGTTGAAATTGTAGATTCCACACCTGTCAAGCATCATCCGTACAGGACGAACCCTCTCAAAGAGGAATGTTTGAAAAAAGAAATTTAGTATTTGCTGGAGAATGATTTCATAAAACCAAGTAAAAGTGACTGGAGGTCACCATATATTCTTGTGCCGAAGCCAGATAATACTTTCTGCATGTGCACCGATTATAGAAATGTGAACCGTGTGACGAAAACAGATTTATTTCCAATGCCAATAATCGTGACTACATTGACAAAATTCGATATGCAAAATATTCACCAAGTTTGATCTTTTGAATGGATTCTGACCAAAAGGGCAAAGAAAATATCGGAATTAGTAACTCCAGATGGACTTCATCAATATAAAGTAACGCCATTTAGGATGAGAGGTTCTCCTTGTACGTTTCAACGTTTACTTACATCTGGTCTAGATAATTGTGACGCCTACACCAATGATGTCATGATCTACAACGACACCTGGAAAGATCAGTTGCAAACTATTAGGAAAATCTTTGATGGACTCAATGGTGCAAATTTTTTTACCATTAATTTAAGTAAAAGTTAGTTTTGTCGTTCTTGTGTTACATTTCAAGGACATATTGAGGGACACGGAGAAGTTAAACCTTTAGAAGTTAAGGTTAAGGCTATCTATGAATTCCTTGTGCCTATCAGTAACAAGCAGCTGATGTGATTTTGTGGTATGGCTGGATGTTATCGGAAGCTTTGCTCCAACTTTTTTCAAGTAAAAAATTAATTTTGTATGTATATTATAAAATTTTTGTACGTGTATGAAAATTATCTTATATGCAGTGTAATCGTACTTGAATGTGTAGGTTTTGGATGGAGAGATGTATGCAGTGTATTTTGGCCACATGATTTTTAAGGAGCACATTATAAACTACACATTTGAAATTAATTTTAACTGATAGGAGTAACTAGATAACAATATTGTAATTGCAAGCTTTTAAAATTACTTAATCAATATGCACTTACACATTTTTTTTTTACTTTCTGAAAGTTCACTATAAAAAGGCAGTTGAAAAGATTTCTCGACTTGTTATATATCTAGGTGTTGTGCTGGGAAAATTAGGACGTTTCTAGGTGCCACCACAAAACAACCCAAACGATACCCAAACCCAAACTTCTTGGTTTCATGGTGGTTCACAGACCGTCCTAGTTCTCCCAAAACAACACCTAGGTGTATTGGACACATCCTAGATTATAAAATGCCCGTTGCACGAGTCCTTCTACCTGGACAGGAACAAGGAATACTAATTTTCATGAGAGATCGCCATAGCAGTAACAATGCCACAGTTTGGTATTAGCACCAACCGGCTCTATCGGATATGGAAAACAACGAATGGACAAAAAGCTGCAAGCGACAAAAAATATCCCAAACAAAAATCGAGCAAGGGTTTTGTTGTGCAAAAATGGAACCAGATACACATGTGGGGGACAAACAGGCGGAAACGTTGGATGATCGTGTTGTTGCACTGGAAAAGTACGTGGCGGAACAACAACAGCAAGTGGAAGACGAACCAGACCCGTTGTAGGGTCGTTTGCCCAGGCTGGAAGAGTATGTGGCAAATACTAGTGGAAAACGAGGAAGGCTTCATGGAGAACAGTGTGGCTAAGATGGAAAAGTATGTGGTGGAACAAACACAAGTCGAAGACGAGGCCGATCCGCTGAAGGATCGTGCGGCCACGTTGTAAAATGCTGTACAGCATCTTGTGGAGCATTTCCAGAGGGGAATATGCTGGCCGTGGCAACAAAACCACAAGAAAAGACTGTCCTTGCAAAACAGTCCAAACTAGAACGGTAGTATACCAGTTTTGATAGATTTGGCGGCTAGACGGTTGGGGACTCTGGTGGGGGATTTTCGTCTCGGCAATAGGTCCCCAATGCTGGTGGAAGAGGTTACCACAATCTATGGCCAGTTGGCTACAGGAGGCTACATGGATGCAAATACATTTGTCGCTCCGGTCTGCGACTTGTGCAACAAATTGGCAAAAGCAAATGATGTGGAATACTGGTAGTTTTGGTTTTTGCCTGCTGCATCGACCCGACTTACTTTGCTTTCGAGTACAACCCGTGCATGAACCATTGCACTAGAAAATAAATAAATAAATAAATAAAATAGCAAAGCCGTTTTCTTGGACATGTCTTTCCTGTTTTTGTAAGTATCGCACAAATGGTTTTGTATTTAGACATGTTTTTCATCGCCTTCGACTTGATGTTCGCCCAGTTCTTCCATGCTATTCCCTGTGTTACATCAGTGTCTATATTCAACCTTAAAATTATCGTTTACTTAAAACTGGAATTAAAATTTAATATATATTTAGGTCCTTTCTTGGTCCATATCTTATTAATTTCTCTATATTCAAAAATTATTTTTTATATATCCGATTTGCCTTGGGGGTTCTATTAGTTTAATTAATTTATTATCTCTGACCTGTGTTTCATTGTGTATCCCCTAAAAATTGATTTATACTTCGTTTATTGTCTATGTTTCTTATCCTGTTCAATATATTAAATATTTTCTTTGATCAAAGGTGTGGAATACTCAGTCCCCTTTGCCTTATGTAAATATTTGGGGAGGTAATGTAAGTTTCCCTACCCATATAAATCGCATTATTTCTTTATCTATAGTGTGTAACATATTTTAATTAAAATCTACTGAATTGATCATGTACTAGATTTTGCTGTACATGTAAGTCAGAGTGACGAGTATTCGTTCCATTGTATTTAATATATCATATGTTAATATTTACATAATGGGTTTTATTTTTTCCATGATTTTTTTTTATAGTTTGTAGTCCTGGAAGTTTTTTCATACACTAAAATAGGAGCCTTTGGCTGCTTCTTTATAAGTTCAGGTGGGAGTCCAGGGTGGTTTCCTCCAGTTTCCAATAACAAAATTTCTGTTTTAGCTTGATTTATTTTCGAGTCTGAAGCTGTTTCAAAATCAATATATTCCTTTTCTAAATGTTTAAAGGAATAGTCACCGGAATAAAGTTGGTACAAACATCAACATACTGTACCATCTTTAGTTCCTTTGATAAATTTGGGGAGATGAATTTCCATTATATCTGTAATATTTTGTACTTAGAGCTATTATTGCTATTACATATAATAGCATTGACAGGGAACAATCCTATCTCACTGAACGTTCAATGTAAAATTTCTTTGTCCTTGCCTTATTTTCCTGCACACGGGAACTAATTAATTTTAAACAATGTCTTTACCCAATTGCAGAAATAATTTTCCACACCCTTTTTTTTTTTTTTTTTTTTTTTTTTATAAACATTATATCAATATAGCTGTGCTGCATTCGGACAAAGGTCTTTTCATGATCATGTACTTTAGAGCCCATTTCATGATCATGTACTGTAAGAATCCATTTTTCTCCTCTGGTTTCCATATACTCAATTGCAGTTTGTCAAATGTGGGATGTCTCCCACGCCTTATGATGCTATGATTATCGTTATCTAGGAGATGATTGAACACGGTTTGTTGCAGTAAAATATGAAATTAATGGATGGAATAACAGAAATCTTGGCAGAGATATAGAATAGAGCAATAGAACCCCAGTATATAATATATAACAATTTAATCAATTTAGATGAAATTGAACATGACATTTGAATGATTAACTTTTCTCTTAGAAATAGAGTTACAAAATTTATGCCAAATTCAATTTTGTTATACAAATAAAACAAATTTCATCATATAATCGAGTAACTGATCGAACTCAAATTGCCGACATGTCAGCATCACCTGGTTGCTTCCGGTTTGTCGGTTCAGTCACCGGTTGCTTCCGGTTCTTTCCAAATTATCGTTAATGATAGGTCGGCGTTGCCGTATTTCTTTTCCTTTTCTCTCTCTCTCTCTCTCTTTCTCTCTCTCTCTCTCTCTCTCTCTCTCTCTCTCTCTCTCTCTCTCTCTCGCCTCTTTTAGTCATCAACCGTCTCGGTTGTAGACTGCGCTCTTCTCCACTGTGCAGTGCAGGTATGGAGCTATTTTTTCCTTCAAATAAATTATAATACCCAACCTAAATACGTGTCAGGTTTTTTCCCCTTCTGGGATCGAACAATAGTCCCACTCTTTTTACGTCAGATATTGTCCTATCGTAATTCAACAGAACTAAGCTATAGTCAGGTCGCAACCTGATCTGATACACAAACATCCTATTAACATGAATTTATTACTTTTCTAGCGGCTACTCGCATTCATGACATAAATAGACCTTTTAGATAAACCGGTACACCCCGTTGTGGGCTGTAAATTACTAGCTGACTATGTCAGTCGACACAAATTCCTAATTCTAACACCATCGAATCTCGGTTGCAAAGAATTCACGACTTAATTACACAAACGAATTAATGGACTTAACTCCTTGTCCTAACTACGTTCCTTATTAATTAGCGATTCATTGACATACATTTCCAGTAATAGAAAAATCAGGTCTCAGCATACATGATACAAATCATTTAAGACAAATAAATTAATTCTTACAATTCTTATCAGAGTAATGCATGAAATTCCAACAATACATGATTTCTCTTACACACAAACCACTATATCCGAACACATTGATATCAATTGTATGACATCCTAGAAAACATGAGTCATATAACATTCAAGACAAAGGAAGGCAAATAATTACTTTTGAGCTCCAGGAAAATTGAAGTATGAATTTAAAATTATTAAATTCAACAAGTAATGTTTACAAAATTACATCAATGCATATTGTATGTGATTGAGACAATACCTTGTGCCTTTTCAGAGACTCGCTCCATTTCTGTGAAGCCATATCTGTCTGGTTCCAGGTCTCTTAAATTCTTCCGAATCCACGTACTTGGTCTATATATTTAATAATGAAATTACTTACTAATTTTCCTCGGAGCTAAATTCTGGCTTCCCACAGAAACTTAGACTAATTTCGCGAGGGAGATTACTTAAACCTTAGATTTCTTCTGGAAACAACCCCCTCCCCTTGTTTAGCTTAGCTTAGCTTAGATTTACCTTCTCTAACCACCAAAACCTTTAACACTCTCATCTAAGTCAGAATAATTCTCTCTAGTCCGCCTTCATTAATAACTATTCAGGAAAATATAATTGTATTGTACCCATTTCAAATAGCCCAAGATTTCCAAATATTTTTGACTCGGTTTCGTCTTAGCTTTGTCATTTCCCACTACATGACCTTACGTTAACACATCTGCCTGACCGTTATCCGACGGACTCTAAAATTCAATTATGCCCCCCAAATAGGAGAGGTTAACCGTAACGAGCTGCCAAATTAATGCGAGCCTAGCCCATGCATCAGTCTTAATCATTACGTGTCATACTGAACATGACAAAATGTACTGCGAAATTATCTACAAATTTGGCACCATTAAACAGTTGTTAACGTGAAATGATTATCATATTTCTACCCCTCCCCACAGCTTTAATTAATATTATATTCCCCATACAGATTTTATCCAATTTGCTCAAAAATCTTATTTTATAATCAGCATTTATAGTGCAATTGGCCTCCAGGTCCCTTTCATTTCATTTCCCTTTATATACCAAAATAATTACTCCTTCCCTCTTTTTCCGTCATTTAATTATGAAGAAAAATATTATTAAAGACACATTTCAATACCGATATGGAAAGGTTATATAAAAGTCAGAGGATAATCAGTAACATCCTGATGATTTACCTTATGGAGTCGTTTAATCGCGGTTCTTTTTTCCTGCGATGACATGAAATTTTCACAATGAAACATGGAGTCTTGCGGGATATGCACAAAATCTATACTTTTACAATATATATTTCCTCTTGCGTTATATTTTGTGTGGTATATAACTCTTTGCAATATTTATACATTTCTTTCATTATATATGTATGTTCCGTTAGAATAACACTTTTCCATATATTCCATATGTTTATTGTTCCCACTTCCATACGTTATTTATCCTCTGTTCGGTACATTCCCCTTGCTTTGGTGTATAAACTGGTAAATTTCCTCGCCTTTATCTTTGTTCTCGTTAGTTTATATTCCTGGATGGTTTCATATTCAATTATGGCCGCTCTTTTTTCTTCTTCCGTATATTCTGCACTATTCATTATACTATTGCATATTTTGCCCTTCCTCTTCTTTGACTCTGATTGTACAAGTCTTTTTGCTATTTTTTTTTTTTTACATTTCTCTTTTAATTCCGTTCCATTCATCTAATATATTATGATGTTCCTTGTATAAAAACAGTTCAGTAATCATTATTTCATATTCAGGATCTTCTGATATTGAATAATTTAATTTCCAAATGCACTGAGACCCCACTTTATTCTGTTCTCCATTTTTAAAGATATGTTATTAGCATTATGGTTAGAGATATCCACTGTTTCAATATCGCATTTTATATATTTATTACCTGGTTCTAATATATAGAATTGGAGAAGCCCGTTACCTTGATTGTTACGGTATCTGTAGGTATATTCTACCTTATTTGGATAGAAGTTTCTATACGAGTCTGTAATTTTGCTTCTATCGATAAAATTATCTACGAGAATGTGAAGTAGTATATTTTTAGCATTAAAGCCTTTGCTTCTTTTTTATTTCATCCATCCACTTAAAATCCCTCCATAATAAATTTCTCTATTGAGATATATTGTACATATTCTGTGAAGTTTTTTTTAAAACTCCACTTTCTTCTTCCCATATTTGTATGGTACTTGTACATTTATAATATGCCATCCATTAATTTCAATATGAATTAATCTACCATTATAATGTTCATCTATGACTTAATTATTCCGCTGTAGTTTTAAGGAAGTATTCGTTAAAATTGTAGCAACTCCCGCGTCTCATTCCTTGTCTACAATAACTATAGCTTCTAGTTTTTCTTCAGTTTGTTTAATTTTAGTGATATCAAAATAATGGGTCTCCTGTAGTTTTGTTATGTCATAGCTTTCTGTCATTTCCTTTAACCTAACTATTTTGCCTTTCATTCTATTTATATTGAAGGTTTTGACACGGAAGGTTTGTCCATCCATGGTTTCCCTGAAGGGGTAAATTTCATTCTAAGTTGTTGTTTATTTTTCATGCTAAATATTAGTTTGGTTTTGGCTATTTTGAGTTTCATTGTTGTTTGTGTTTTTATTCATTGTTCTTTAACTTGGTTGGCTATGTTATTTCGATTTATATTGCTCTAAACTTTTTTCGTCTTCCCTAAAGTGAGCACTCTGGGTCGTAAAGTTCCCCTCGGTCTTGGAGGGGTTTTTTGTTTGCCAGTCATGGGTCTGTTTCCTCATTTGACGGCCATTCTGTGGAGGTGATATTCCTTATTTTTGCTTTTTATGTGATGGTTTCGAAGTTGAGGTTGTTTGTGTAACCCCTTCCACTATTTGAGTGGTGTCCTCTACTCCCAACAACAAAATGACAGATTGTTCCTCTGTGGCTGATGTTAAGCCATTGTCTCCTGGTTCGGCGATGTTCCTTTAAAGGTTGACCTTTCTAATGCATTGTAGGCAGCCTCCTTCTTTTCTGTCAGTATAATAGTTTTCTTCTTATTTTCGTAAGTTTTTTCTTGTTTTTTGTTTTTTTTTTCTCCTCCTGTGTTTGGAACTTCTTCAGTGTTATTTAAGTCCTCTCAGTAACATCTATTCCTTTGTTATTTATTGTGAGGGGATTGGTTTGCTCTTTTTCATTTTCCTGTGTTTCATTGTATTTGATGTATTTCAATGGAGACAGCCTGCGTATTCTCTAGTACTTGTGGTTCATGGGTTGCCTTTGCAACATATGTAGTCTCGTCATTAGATTTTGGTTCAGAACTCGAACAGTCCGCATATGCCCCATTTATCTGCACTTGGCTCATTGCCGGTGATAAATACAGCCCCCTGTCTTAAGAAGAAAACCCATGACGTAAAAAACTGTTTGGAGTTTCATAGCGTCTTCATTTGTCAGGGTTATCTTTCTGACACCTGTATGTATTGTAGGGTACCCAAAAAGGTTGCCATTGTCTATTTTAAAGGATGCACTTTGAGTTTCCTTTCTAACTTTCTTGTTAAGTTCCCCCGTTGGGATTTCCAGTGGGAGTCCAGTTATGTAGACTTCAACCACTTTTGAATCCATTGTCCTTTCAAGGGGGGTGGGGGTGGGCGCAAGCGTTAAAATTTTCTTTCTTTTACGTCTAAGTGCCCTTGCTAGAGGATTGGAGTATTCCATCTAGCATACAGGATGTACCTTCTGCTTCATCCATTTTGCATGGCGGCTATGTCTTCTATTGCCATTCCCTTGTCAATGAGTGTTTGGAGGACTTCAGCAGGTCTCGTTCTGTCAGCTGAGCTTCTGGCAGTCCAGGAGTTGGCGCCCTGGTACTCTGTGGGCCAGAAACATTTTATTTATACTGTTTTGTTTAATCTCAGTATGGAAAGTCTTACTCCTGCCGTGATAGTTGATTGTTTAAACGTAATTAATTTAACTGGGTGATGAAAGTTGTTTCTACACTATGTAAAGGATGGTTCAGATGGGAAAATGAAACGTGAAAATAAAATAAAAATTGATAATAACGGTTTGAAAAGACAAATTGATAACATAATGCTTAATCCTACCACAAAATTCTAACTCTCACAATAAACTGTAGATAAATGTGGTTAAGCAAAAGACAATTAAACAAAATCAAAATGCTACATCTACAGCACGCAGGTAAATGTGAAAAAAGGGAACAAATGAGTAATAATGATAAAGGTAAAGGTTTGAAAGACAAATTGAAAAACAATACACAAATGTTAGCCCCTTCTAAAAGCCTACCGCACGCAGGTAGAAGGGGTTATGAAACGTATAAGCAAAAATATCCTAACTCCTGCAGCTCGCAATCTGCAATTAAATGATGATTTAAGCAAGTAAATTGACTAAAAGAAAATGAAAACAAATATTTACAATTACCGCACACAGACTGTAAGTAAAACATTGGTTTAACAAAAAATGGTGCTAGCAACAACAACAACAAAATATCAGTGCTAGAGTATGTATTCACAAGTGGCTATTTTAAACAAACAAATGATAGGCATGAGTTTACTCTATAGTGAGCGATGTTTGCTATACTATGTTTTCACTGGTAGCTTTTAAGTTAAATGGCAATATATGAAAAATAAAACAAAATGTGCTTTGTAAAAGGATGAAAAACATATATATTTGTTAACTCGTTACTCTAAATGGCAATGTACGAAATAGAAACAAGAATTTGCTGTGAAAACGGATAACATGGTGCATATATGTAAATAAAGAAAAATTTAACCAACTAACCTTTTTTCACCGGCACGGGATTCCGTGGAAAAGAGACAAAAGAGCAACCAGCCTTTCCATTGAACTTCTTTGGATGAGAATCCAATGATTGTGTCATTTGGTATGTGGTTTTATTATAAGCACATTTTTGTCTCCGTTAACTTTACATTGTCAGAATTGTGCAGTATTTTACGATACTGAACACCTTCATATTGCACGCAGGTACACGACACGTGTGCCTAAAGATAGTATAGTGTATTAGGAACTACTTTCCAAACAAATCATGTACACTCGTGTACGCTTTAGGTTTTGGTTGATTAAATTTGTGAATGAACTAAAGCAGCTGTTGCATCCATTTGAAAGTACAGATGATAAAGTTAACGGTGTGGTCGAGTTCAGTGAATCAGAAACGAAACTTTCAAGGAAGCAACGAATGAACGTGATATTCGCAGTGTCAACAACAAACGTGAGAGGCGCAATAATTGAAAATACCGTTCTGATCATTGAAAGAGCTATTTAGGAGAATATTCATATCTTTTCGCAGATAGAATGGTTAAGACTATGACGATTGCTCTCTAGGGCTTAAAAAATTATACCATATAAAAGCATACTGAGGCCAAGGGCTATCGCATATCTATTAGAGACGTACCATTTTACAAGTATGTAAAAATACTATATTCGAGAAAAATATGCAACGGAAGGTTTTGATAGCAAACTAAGAGCCTCAGAGCCAATAATCCAAGACCACGAAAAAGTATTATTCCGCTGGGTAAATGGAGTGTCACACAACAGCTGCTTTTTAAATTTCCCTGTGTAACTATTTTGATACAATGTTAGGCTAGCGATAGAATACACACTGTATGATACAGATCATAGCTGGGGTCCCTCCAACAGCGAGATGCAAGTGACAAGGCATAAGCATGTTTCTTTAGTAATACAAATGGTAATAAATATACTTACATGTATGCATCTTGAAATTCCTCAAAATGTACTTTCTTAGTTCTTCAAATCCGACTGACATATCCTGCAAAACCTGATACACACAGAAGCTGTACTGGAATTTCGAGTAGCCTACTTTTCCAGCTGAAATCCATTCACCTTACTGCACTAAATTAACCCAATAATCCAGCCCTCCTAATCAGAAAAGCAGAATTGGGTTGGATCAACATAGAAACTAACTCCATGCGCATTCATTCACGATATGACTCTAAATTGCAATTTTAAGTAGACCAAAACAACAATTCTTTGTGAAACTGATGTAGAGTGCTCGACTAAGTTAAAAGGTCGCTGGGCAGAGCTATGTGCGCATGAATACAGTTATTGTGCCTTGATGAATCTACGGTTGTGAATTTATTTTGGAATAAAGCATACATTCAATTACATTGTTTCTTGTAATGTCTTTTATTATTAAGCCTTAGGTAGTTGAACAAAATGAGCATACAGTATAAAGGTTAGAGCATTTGTATGGGAAAATATGAACTTGTTTTTTTGAAAAATATTTCACTCCGCAAGGTAATGCAGTATTTTTCAGAAGAAACTCACTTGTTCATATTTTCCAATACAAATGCAGTAACCAATAATTATGAAAGATGGTTACAATGTAATATGATCTGCATGCTAGTTACTCCCCGTTGCTTGCTTTGGTGGCATGATCGATCCGATTTCTTAAGAATATTGGTATGTGTGTCATGTGACGCATATCAGAAGTGTAATCTTCGTCATGTAACTTGCGTAGATCCAAAAAATATAGATAGAGAATGAAAGGACATTAAATATAGGAAATCGAGTGGATATTAAGAGTGAAGAAGGGATGTGGAGATGTATTTGATTTTGGTGTTTGTTTTGGAAGTTGAAAGTATTTTTCAGTTTGGCTTGATTATCTTTTCGAATAGGCTACTTGTTGTGTGAGAGATATAGTGGCTTTGGTGTTTGCTTAAGGATTTTGGTAAGTCTGAGAATATAGCAAAACAGAAAAGATAAATCTATATTTTTTAAATTTGCGTCTGCAGACCAAGAGAAGAAAGGCCCCTTGTTTGGCTATTCTCCCATGTTGGGGCAATATACCACTCTCTCCTGCGCTGCTTCCTCTCCTATAAATTTTTGTTATTCTAACATACACTAAAGGCGAGTACATGTACTTTTCATAGCGTAGATGTGAAAGTAGGTCATAGGTTCTCGGCGCGGACGTGAGTAAATACAGTATCACGATTTGTTTTGTTGATATGAGAAGTGTAGTTGAAAAAGCTTCGCATTCTTAAATTAGCACCACTGCATAACTTTTAATTTTTTTTTTTTTTTTTTTTTTTTTGTTTTTTTGTTTACTTTGCTTTTGTTTTCATCAGTTAGATTCAAAATGTCAAAAAATGTTGAAATTAACTTTGTGTTTGATCTAAAAAGGCTAATATCGCGTTTAAAAACGGTTAAACTTCGATGTACGTAGGGCTTTCATCGTCTAAGCTAGAGCTTGTAGACACGTGTATGGTCACATGACAAATCAAACAGGTAATCTATGGCGCAAACGGAGCGAATGGATGCTTTCACATTAATTTATGTGATAATAAAATAGTATCTACTGCTGTCCCCCATGGGATGAAATAGGCCGATAAATCAGCCCCTCACCCGTGATGATATTGCTCTACAGTTTAGGGACTGATAGCGCCTATTTATTAAAACCTGCAAAAGTTTGCAGTCAAATTTGGCTGCGCACATCGGTGTACATATTATGCACTTACCGGTATTTCATGCGGCTGTGGAGCTACCGTCGGCTTAAGGGTTCTTTTGGTGACATGTTCATTATATTTCCGGAGCAAATCTTATGTTTGGTGACTTGTAAATCCGCGTGGAATAGCACAACCCTCTGTCCTGTGGCCATTTTGAATTTTGCGCTAGATATGGCTATTACCAATTACCGGTATGTGTCTACAGTGTACGCAGGTTTGTTCCGGAAAGATTGCATACAGCAAAATTGCACATTTTAATGAACAAGCGACATCAGACTCACATATCGTCCATCAGTATCAACACAGATTGGGGGTGGGTGGTGGGTGGGTTAGTTTATCGGACTAGGGATGAAAGAGTTTAAATACATAGTAAAGTATTATCCTGGAACTAAAGTACTTTTTGTGCGCAGTTTTATTTTAGAGCTGGATGAGTCCTCTTTTTGCTTATCCTCATGGCAAACACATAAAAATACAAAGTTCACCCTTGTGAAAATTAAATGTTAATAAGTGAAATTGTATAATGTATAAGAGTTTCGTTTAAGCAAGTACACTGAAAACCGATTAATCCACACATATATATGCACATAGTAATGCCCATATATCTCCAGCTTGTTTACATGAAAGTATTAAAGGAAATATTTTTAACAGGATGCAACTCTTCACTACTTTTCCAGAAATGAAGTTAATTTTATTTGGGTTAATGAAATATATTTATAAAGAATCGAGCATGGCCTTAAAGATGACACAAACCAACTTTAGATCTCTACCTACAAGACTTTTATCTGTAGATTTTAACAAACAATAACTATTCCCAGATATTGGTACCAACCTAAGAGCTATAATAAAAATTCTAGACCACCATGTATATCTAAGACTACCCGGTGTCTTAACTCTCAAATTTGAAGTTTGTGCCTTTAATAGTGTAGGGGACAAATTGCGTTACTAAAGGTGGGACAGCCAGAGAGACATAAAGACATAATCCCCACCATTTTCAAAGTTGCATGTGGATAACAGTCATGTTATTTTTTATTGAAACATTACCACAGTGAAAACACAAAACAAGTAGTATCATGATTGTGTTTTTGACTATTTACCCTTACCAGTCAACATGACCTCTATCCTGTATGATTCGGCAAGCGACATACAATGTGCAACCCGTGGATTCTGAAAGTAGTCAAAACGTATACACATTCTCCAGTATCCTTTAAATTTAAATTTTATGATTGTAATGTCGACTACAGTAATGTATATGTGGCACGTATAATCTTTGAATCTTATTTGAAACTGATATTGACTGCGCCCATTAGTTGACTGTAAAACGTCACATGATTACAATTAGTCGCGTGCCAAAACTTTCAAAGACTAATTCAGAAGCAAAGCTCCTTTTATATTAAAGAAGTATTGTTGTATATAATAACAAAAAATATGATTGACGCTAATATTATCTTGAGGGAATTTTTTAAAGTATCTAGAAACGGTATTGAACTACCATGACTGTGATATAAAAAGTACAGCAGAGAAATTTCGATCACTTTATTGTTTAAGTGCATTATATCGCTTTATCAAAGAAGCTCAAAAGATGTTATATGCGGTTTCAGGTACATACTCGAACACATTGATAAACTGATTAACTTAGGAGTGACCCTAGAAATGGAAGTGAATCAATTATGGCGGGCATATGAAGATAAAAAAATAAATTTATATAATTTTGTGCAAGAAACATTAGAGTCCTGACTAAAATGCTCATTGCAACCGAAGAGTCTGGAATGGTAGAAGTATAAAGGAATGGGGGTTCTGGACCACTATTCAGGGGTGGTCACTGAAAGGTGTAAAATGTGTTTTTGAGTTGATGTGGTCAAGCGCAGTGACAGAAGGTAGTTCTGAGCCAAGTAGTGACGCAGAGTAAAAAGATAGAAAAATAAGTGTTTCTGTGATGGTTCTGAGCCAGGTGAAGTTATGTTGTCTGGATTGGTTCTGGGCCAGTGTTACCTTGTGTTGGCTCCTGCGAATGCTTATAAAGATGTTTTCTATGGATGGAATCATACGCAGGAAATTGTGTTCATGGGAATTCTGGGCCACTTTGTGTGAGTGAATGTGTAGTCAGAGGTGTTTAATGTTTGATGTTTTATGTCCAAAGGCTAATGTGGAGATACCATTAGTGAAGTATCTTTTATCATCGAACTCAAACAGACCTTTTTTATTGATGATGTTCTGATGCTGCAATAATGGAGATTTCCATTCACAGCTTTTCTGTAATGGTGTGCGGTAGCTCTGACGGACGGTGGTTTTTGTGATACCTTTGGCTTTTTTCTTGATTACGCCTGTGTTTGCGGTGAAGCAGTATATTTTTGATCGTAGTGCGATGAATTCGTGTGCTTCGTCCTTGAACTTTCCAAGAACCTTTCTATTATCAGCATACTAAAAGGGGCTATCGCGTGGATAGTCACTAAGATCAAAGTGTTCTCGGTCATTGTACATATCCTGATAAACACCCTCTGAATGAATCTCGTAGATGAGTGAATCGGTATCCCTCATGGGTAGACTAGCGATCTCTGTAGTCTGCTTGATAAATCCCTAATGGAAATCGAGCATAAGTATTCTAGAAAGATCTAGTATGGCTGCTCCAACGTAAACGGGTTTATTCGGCTTAAGCTTGGTTTTTCTGGACTCGACCGCGATTAACTCTTCGTCGAAGATTTTCATGTGCATGAAGGCATCCAATGAGACCACTTTGTCACGACGTCGAACGTCGTCAACGATTTCAATGTTTCTGCGTTTTCTGATGTTTTCGATGGTTTTTCCGAAGGAGCTATTATTCATGAGCTTGAAGAAATTCTCATCGAAATCCCTGTTAGCTTTACTTCGCTGTGTCGTGTTGAAATCAATGTAACTTTTCATCGACGGAGCTTGATTGAACTTGAGTACACGATGAATTGTATCAAGCAAGAGTCCGTGTTTCAGCGCCTGATCTAGTAAGCAGTGGTGCATGATGTACTTGGCCTTGTTCGTGAGACTGGGTATAAATTGTTTCACCTTAGAATCTCCAAGGCCAAATTTGTCTTTTTGCGTTCTCTGTTCCGTAGAGAGCATCTCTTTGGAGACCAGGAGTTGTTAATGGAGACCAGGAGTTGTTCAGCGCAGAATGAATAATCGTTGTGGAGATCGTGTAAGTGTTGGCGGTATGTCAGAGCGACTTCCACAAAATAGCCAACGTCGTTGACGTAGCCATCCGAGCGTTCCTGCATAAACTGTTCACTGGTTATCCAGTGAAATCCGCCTATGGGAAGAGGTTGTGACATAGCTCTGCCCTAGAGATTTTTTAGATCAAGATAACGAATGGATACTGATGGCTTTGTCGGATCATAGTTGGACATGTATTTGGTATCGGCGATGGTATGTTTTTTGGTGACGACGGAGATTCCTCTTCGCACCATTTCTGGATCTGTAAAAAGTTTGAGTTGCATCTGGCTAGTTTTAAGTGTTGCGTCCCATGATAAACCTGGAGATGAAAAGTACCAGAGATGATCCAGTTGTATTTGTCGTCGGCGATATGTTTTAGGTAGAGTGAGGAATAAAACGCGTTCTGGGGAGGAAGAGAAGTTTCCCCAAACCGTGACCATCTATCAATGTATTCTTAAGGATAAATTCCTTTTTGCTTGAGCAGATTTATTTTGTCTGGATCGGTATCATCGAAATGAGTCAACTGATGCTGACATAAACTGAAAGGAATCAATGAATCGGAAGCGTCCGATCGAGAACTACAGGTAGTTTTCAAAGTTATAGGGGATACCTGTGACTTTGTTTCCCACCGATTTTAGAAGTTCTTTGATCCGTGGATGGTTTAACGCAGCGATGATAAAGTGTCCATCATACCCTCGTAAATTATGAGTGATGACTGGAATGAACTGGGGGTCTTTGAAATGGATCTTGCATTGGAAGTAAGCAGCACCTCGATAACGTACTGTGATGTGGCAGTGGTGTCTGACTTTTTTTATCCTGCGGTTGGATATGATAGCGTTGTGCCGCCTTGTGCTGTCGATGATGTTTTGGCGTGTTTTGGAATCAGTGGCGCTGCATTTTTCGGATGTCAGTGATGCATGCGTACTCGGGCACGAACTGCTCAAAGAACCAGACCACACAAACTGTACCACGACGTGGACGATAGGATGATGACAGGTGCTCGTCTGCAGAACAGCACGTTTTATGGCCAGCAGCGCATGGGACGTGTTTTTGATCCACCTTGGTGAAAGATTAGCCTGGATCAAGAGGAGGTCCATCTCCTTTTTCCAGTATCGCTTCCGAATCAAAGACGATATGAAACGTTTGTGCGTATTTTGTTGTGGTTGTTTTGGAACTATAAGGTATTTTCCCCTTTTCTGGTATCTGAACGGCTTGTGTTTCTTGACAATAACCCAGCGCCAGATGTTCGTCCAGCTTGTTTTGCTTCGAAAAATATTGCAGACATCTGTAACAACAATAGGCTTTATCCTCGTGCTTAGTGTATTATCATTGGCACAGACTACTAAAATCTTTGATCCAGATGAAATGCATTTGATAGTGAAGTAGGTTGATACTGCTTTGTGAGGCTGTTTCGGGGATCAGTAAGGGAGAGACGGCGTATATGTTTTCCTCGAGACGTAAAACGTTGACAGAAAGACCACTGAGTGCTTCTAATGTGGGAACGTCTTTAATTCTAGCTGGAAACTGAATATGTCCTGTGTGGATGGTATCAAAATAGGGTTGATAACGAGATACGCGATCGTCGTGATCTTCAGCAGGATGAAGCGAGGAAAGCACTGCTCAGACCAGGCACAAGTGATCCTTGTTTTTAACGTTCACGCAAGTTTTAGTCGCTAAAATCTTTTTAGGAAGTTTGACATAGTGACCTGCCCGTGTCGGTATGTATTTGGAGACTCCAAAATCGATCGAGTTCACTCGTGCAAAGACCCATGCGGATTCTCCCTCCTAATAATCTTCTATGCTACGTTGGATACACGACCAGATGATGTCAAGAATCTCACTGAAATGACTGCCACGAGAAACAATGACGGATTAGGATCTGATACAGTTTTTCTTCCCGTATTAAATGAATGTTAAGAGCAACACTCAGTTTGATAGCCGTATGTGCCTTAAGCTCCTGAAGAGTTGTAGGCTTGAGCAGTTGTTGTAAGAGTTGTTTAACAACCCTTTGAACAAGTACTTTTTGATGCTCATACACAAACACTTGATCAGCCCCTTTAAACACCTTTTGAGTTTGTCTCATTGTGAGTGTTTCACGATGCAGGTCAATCTTGGGTAGTTTCTTAATCTCAATTCGTCTCCACCTACTGATCACTTCGTCCTGAAGCTTTAGAACTTCTGCTTGTGTGTGGGATACTCTATGATGTTACTCGTGAGTGTTTTCTACTCCTCGCTTAATTGTTTGGCATAGCTCAGCGGGGTGATAATATTTCGTCCAAGAAGACTTTTAAACTCACGGACGAGTTGCCATCGATTACTATGACCGTGTTGGTACTCCTTCAGAAGATCTCGCTTCTCAAGCAAGTTCATACAGCGAGGCAGTAGATCTTGGATAACGTGCTCCCCTCTGCCTGATGCTGAAGTAGATCTCCTTTAACTTACGAATGAGCTCATTCCGCAGAATGAAATCTGGGTTCGCACTTATCATCGTTATATCGATGGCTCAGATAAGATTTGAACTCCCATACATACATACATACATACATACATACATACATACGTACACACACACAC